>MU728227.1:26319-47452 GCA_026770625.1 Nicotiana glauca | reverse complement strand
TGAGCAGTTATTCCCAACATTTGAGAGCTCTGCTGATGGAATTGCCTTGATTGACCTCAATTTACCAACTAGGATCTCTAATATCATCTTTTCTCCCAAAGAGTTCTTTATTTCTCAATAACCTTATTCTAGCTTGTCCACAACCTTCCTTGTTTCCAAATAAATCTGCATCTATTTATAAAAAAGTCAATTCAAAATACTCTATATATATATATATATATATGCAAAACAATATGGAGCATATTATCACACTTCCTTTTTTCACTACACCCCCGGGAAGGGGTATAATAAAGGGAGTTATTTCCAACTTGAAGTGACAATCAAAACGGAATTTATTTAAAAGCAAGTACACGTTTTCAAGTTTGCGAGGACCATGAAAAATTCATTAATGGCACACCTCGATTTCTAAGTGATTCAAAATTAATCATCGAAGGCCATGGTTTATCTATTTTATTAGACCGAACCCAATACCTAAAGCATGTAAGTGAGTTCTTCTCTAATGGACTGGATCTCCTCCCTCACCCACAATTCAATAATCATCCAAACAGATATCATCTAGCCAAATGAAATAGGCATCTAGCACGATAGATTCCAATATAACAAAAATCTTTCTAAATTCTAGCTAAATCTCCCCTCAATAATACTTGGCGAAATTCCTGGCTATTTATTTCTACGAGGTTAAGTGACCAACGTCTTCCCATTTTTTTACATGCGTAGAGGCCTTTTCTACCTGCATTTTCAACAAAAACATAATAATTTATTCAGTGAATATACCTCAAGTTCAACGTTTATAAACACTATCAAATCACATAAAAGATAATACACAAATAAATATATTTCCTGCTAATACACAAATAAATATATTTCCTGCTACAGCTGGTTAAAATACACAAATAGTAAAAAATTATGGTACCTGTTTATTCCAATCACATCTTATTGTGATTATAGCCAAAATCAAAGTCTGAATTGCAGTTCCACCAAAGATCATTCCAGCCCAAATGCCCTATAGAAACATTTTCATTAGCATAATTTCACTTTTCTACATTAAAAATGAAATATAACTTAAATCATATATTTACTTTATTTACCACTCTCTATAAGATGAAAAATTTATAAAATATGAGGAACATACCATGACGCCATAGTGGAAACCCCATCCCATTATGAAGCCAAGAGGGACTCCAAGTAAATAATATCAACCCAAATTTATATATGCAACATATGCTTGCCATCCAGATCAACAACAACCCCTATAAATACCAAAACAGAAATAAAGGGAAAGAGAATGAACCTTTGAGAGGATTTCAGTTAAAACTTATGTCCGGATGTGATACAAGCAAAGAAGTCAAACAACAAGCTCCATATCTTGAGATCAAATAACACTTGAATCCGAAAACGTTTGGGAACAGAGACCTCGACGCAACAATCTTGAACGGAAACCTCGACTAGACTGTCAACGACCTCCTCGCTCACCTCAGATATGAACCCTAATTGAAAATCAGAAGCAAACCAGAATTCGACATGAAAATCGAAGAGATTCGAATTCGAAATGAGAGAAACAAGTCCGTTCGATCCCTCTGTTCTCACTGTTTTTCAACTCCCCTGTTTCCCGTTCCTTTCCCCCCTTTCTATTTCGATTTCAATTCCCTCCCCCTGCTATTTTTTGTTTTTCGTTTCAGTATCAGACGATAGGTGAGAGACTCTTGTTCAATGGAGCAGGGAGGCGACGATGGGAGAGGAGGCTCCTGTTGAATGGAGAAATAAATATCACCTAAGGAATTAGGAGGGAAATGGGGGGAATTGAAAAATGGGAGGCGGCACTAGTCGACTAAAAAGAGGGATTTGAGACACAAAACCTAAATGGTGGGAAAATTGCCGCTACTTTTTTTCACACAACTTTGAAATAGAATAAAAATAAAAGTTGACAGAAAACTATCACTAATTAAAATAAAATAAAATTGAACAACCATAAAAATAAATTATTTCCATTTATAATAGTCTATTTTTAGCTCACAAGCAAAACCTACTAATTAAAAGTTTATTATGTTTACCAATAGTTAAATCAAATTATTTCCATTTAATAATTAGCAGTACTATAGTTGTTGATTAGAATAATATCATCAATTTTATTAATTTTTATAGTGAAAATATTAAAATTTTAATTGATTTAATTTAATTTAATTTAAGGCACTTTAATTATTTAAAAAAAAATTATTTTTACTTTATGAGAAATACACCAACTGTTTTTTACTATCAGTTATGCTAATTTTATCTTGATTTCGTATTTATAATATCACCTTTTGCACTTAAAATATTTTTCAACACTTTTAAGAAAATCCGATTCTTTTTAAATACCATTAACAACAACAATAACGTACCCAATATGGTCCCACATGTAAGCTTTAGAGAAAATGAGGTGTATGTAGACCTTATGTGAGGTAGATAGACTATTTCCAATACCACCATGTTGTTGCTAAAGTTTACCTTGTTTAGCTACAAATTCTAATTCGTCAATATTGTAATAACATACCTTTTGTGACGAAACTTTTTCGTATCCAAAATTTAATTACTTTTAAGACAAATAATGCTTCGTCACTAATTGGGTACATCATTAGTGACTAAATAATATGTCACTAATAACTTCAAATTCGTGGCTAATATTACTTAATAATTGGCGGCAACTCAATTTTTGGTGGAAAATTTTATTGGACAAAACTTTGCTACAAAATTTTCTGTTTCGTCACTAAAAGTGTGTGGCTCATTTATTTAAAGATAAAATGTAGTTTTTGTCACGAAAAGTAAACAATTAGTGACGAATTTTATGTCGTAACTAATAATTTCGTAGCTACATATCACTTTTGTTGTAGTGATAGTGATAAGGGATGAGGATGTCCCCAACGTGATGAATAACCTACTGCCAACCCACAACAATGGGCCAGTAATTGGAATGATTAGTGAAGATAGGGAATTTGATCCGGCACTAAAGGCCATAATTGCCATTGCTGATGCGGAGAGATAGCCAAAAATTGCCCCAAAGCAAGATAAAGGGGAAAATAAGACCAAAGCCACCCATTCAAAACCATAAATGAAAGTTGAAGCAGGAATGAGGGCAATGCCTCCCAAAGATGGTGTTCTCTATGTCCCACGAGGCAGAAAAGAAAAATAGTTGACTTTGAACCCTCCAAAAAGATTTGAACTGAGAAAAGGAGCCCAGATGTACGTACCCAAGGGAGCTTATGTGGTGCAGGGGACAATTAAGCCATCGAGGCTGAACGAGCCCGTGGTTATTGGACGCGCGCCACAGAAGCCTATGACAAATCCTGCTGCGGTGCCGTGGAATTACCATAAAATACTGGTTACGTATAAGGGCAAAGAGATCTCGGGGGCGCTGCAAGAAAGTCACCCTGTTAGAAGTACTCCAACATGGAAGAAGTGAACAACGCCACCAGAAAATGTTTCCCATCTAAGAAACCTGTAAGTTTCGAAGAGGCGGAAGCTTTCTTTCATAAAATGAAGATGGCAGACTATGAAGTAGTTGATCAACTTCGGAAGTTTCCTGAACAAGTATCCTTGCTATCATTGCTGATGAAATCCCCTGAACACCAGAAGGTGTTAATGAAGACCCTCAATGAAGCATAAGTACCAGATGAAACTTCGATGGAACAGTTAGAAAGAATGGCGGAAAGATTTTTCGCCATTAATCAGATTTCATTCAGCAAAAATGACTTACCTCCAGAAGGGGCCGCTCACAACAAAGTCTTGCACTTAACTGTTAAATATGAAGGGTACTACGTGAAGAGGGTCATGGTAGATGGAGGTTCTGGGGTAGACATTTGCCCACTCTCTACACTGCAGCGTATAGAAATCGGGACTGAAAGGAGTCATCCCAACAATGTCTGTGTGCGAGCTTTCAATGGTATCAAAAGAGACACAATTGGAGAAATTGACCTAATTTTGACCATTGGCCCGGCGGACTTTAAGGTGACCTTCCAAGTACTAGACATGGACACGTCCTATAATTTTCTTTTGGGAAGGCCTTGGATCCACGCAGCAGGAGTTGTACCCTCTACTCTCCATCAAATGGTGAAATTTGAACATGAGGATCAGGAGATCATGGTCCATGGAGAGGATGAACAATCAATTTATCGGGACCCATCTGTCCTATGTCTTGAAGCAAGGGAAGGCAGTGAGCACATAGTCTACCAAGCATTTGAAGTCGTGGTGGCGGACCAGCATGAAGAAGGAAACCTTTGACCCCAACCCTTCCTATCCAATTCCTCTATTATGGTGACCAAAGAAATGATCAGACGCGGTTTCAAACCTGGGAAGGGACTTGGGAAATCTCTACAAGGAATAGTTGAACCAGTTACCCTGCCTATAATTGAGAAGTTCTTCGGGATAGGTTTCTTGCCTACCCTAGATGATATAAAGTGGGCAGACGAGAGAAAGAATGAGGGATGGGTTTTGCCTCAACCACTGCCACATTTGATGAAACCTTTGTCAAGCCAAAGTACAGCGAAGAAGAGGATGATGAGGCCTTTACGGCCGAAGAAATTGAAGAAATATGTGGGGCAATGAGGAAAAGACTCTACGAAACCCACATGGTTCAGCCGGGAGAGGGCACAAGCACCGCTGAGGTGCTTTATATGGGACCAAATGCCAAGCTGCAAAATTGGAAGGCTACGCCATTCCCAATCAGGCGGGAGTCTCGGTAGACCTGTCCTGCCACTTTTTCTGCATCGCGAGTTATTCCAGGGTGTAACTCGGGTGTTTTCTTTAGTTTATTGTCTTTTAATTTCCCAAATGTAAACCCTGTTATCTTCAAATTCCAAGAAATGAAATCAATATTTCATCGTTCATCTCTCTTTATTCTTTCAAATTTTGGCTATTTTTCTCTTTTATTTTTTCTTTCAGTTCTAATAATGCGGCCTTAAATAACATGACATGCTTGCGGACTTCACGCCCAAACCCAACCATGTTATCTAATTGTGAAATAATGAACCAAGAATTGGAATATGATGAAGAAGAGGCTTTTAGGGAAATAAATCGAGAATTGGAACAATTTGAGAATAAACCAAATCCAAACTTGAATGATACTGAGCCGGTTAACTTGGGAACTTCTGAAGAAATCCGGGAAACCAAGATAAGCATTCACACGGACGATAAAACCCGGGATACAATAATCCAACTCGTATTTGAGTTCAAAGATATGTTCGCTTGGTTGTACGACGACATGCCAGTGCTAAGTGTTGATCTGGTGGTTCATAAGTTGTCAACTTACCTCGATTGCCCTCCGGTCCAGCAAAAGCAAAGAAAGTTTAAAATTGACATCAGTGATAAGATCAAGGAAGAAATCACGAAACACTTGAAAGCAGGGGTAATCCGAGTGGTCCGTTACACTACATGGTTGGCCAATGTAGTTCCAGTTCCAAAGAAAGACGGGAAGACCCAGGTGTGTGTGGATTATAGAGATTTGAACAAGGCAAGTCCCAAAGACAATTTCCCTTTGCCCAACATCCACATCCTTGTTGATAACTGTGCCAAACATGAGATACAGTCCTTCGTGGATTGTTACGTAGGATATCACCAGGTGTTGATGGATGAAGAAGACGCCAAAAAGACAGCCTTTACCACATCTTGGGGTACATATTGCTATAAAGTCATTCCATTTGGTTTGAAGAATGCTTGGGCAACCTATATGAGATCCATGATCGCCATTTTCCATGATATGATGCATCAAGAGATAGAGGTATATGTGGACGACGTAATCATCAAGTCCAAAACCCAGGATGACCATGTTCGATATTTGAGAAAATTCTTCGAGCAGTTGCGCAAGTATGATTTGAAGCTGAACCCAGTCAAATGTGCCTTTGGAGTCCCATCAGGCAAATTTTTGGGCTTTATAGTCAGCCGGAGGAGTATCGAGTTAGATCCAACAAAAATAAAGTCTATCCGAGATTTGCCTCCTCCGAGAACTATGAAAGATGTGATGATTTTGTTGGGCAGATTAAACTATATTAGCCGGTTCATTGCTCAGTTGACATCCACATATGAGCCTATATTCAAATTACTAAAGAAAGATGCAGCAGTAAAGTGGACGGATGAATGTCAAGAAGCTTTTGATAAGATCAAGGAAAATCTGTCAAATCCGCCAGTCTTGGTCCCACCAGAGCCAGGGAGGCCTCTTTTTTTGTATCTAACGGTCTTGGAAAATTCTTTCGGTTTTGTCCTCGGGCAACACGATGTAATTGGGAAGAAAGAACAGGCAATCTACTACTTGAGCAAGAAGTTTACCAGCTATGTAGCTAAGTATACTCTGTTGGAGAGAACCTGTGGTGCTTTGACTTGGGTCGCTCAGAAGCTGAGACATTATCTGCAAACCTACACAACCTACCTCATTATCAGGTTGGATCCTTTGAAATACATATTCCAGAAACCGATGCCCACAGGGAGATTAGAAAAATAGCAGATTCTGCTCACAGAATTTGACATAGTCTATGTCACTCGCACGGCAATGAAAGCCCAGGCGTTGGCGGATCATTTGGCTGAAAACCCGGTTAATGATGAATATCAACCATTGAGCACTTACTTCCCAGATGAAGAGGTAAATTCAATAGAAGCAATCTCTGAAGACACCCATACTTGGAAAATGTTCTTTGATGGGGCGTAAAATGCAAAAGGTGGGGGAATTGGGGCAATTTTGATCTCACCCACTAGTCAGCATTATCCGGCTACAGCTAGGCTTCGGTTTTTCTGCACAAACAATATTGCTGAGTATGAATCCTACATCATGGGTATGAATATGGCGCTTGACCAAGACGTCGAAGAGTTGTTGATTATGGGAGACTTAGATCTAATTATACGGCAAGCGTAGGGAGAATGGGAAACCCGAGATGTTAAGCTTATTCCCTATCGGCAACATATGGAAGATCTCAGCAAGCGGTTCAAGTCGATAGAGTTCAGATATATCCCTTGGTGTCACAATAAACTAGCTGATGCACTCGCCACTCTGGCCTCGATGTTGCCTTACCCAGGCAATGCCCACATTGATCCCTTGGAGATTCAAATCAAGGAAAGACATGGTTATTGTCATACAATTGAGGCAGAACCAAACACCCAGCCATGGCACCATGACATCAAAAGGTTTCTAAAAAAGCAAGAATACCCCGAGCAAGCTAGTGGAGACCAGAAGAGAACCATTAGACGGCATGCAAGTGGTTTCTTCTTAAGTGGTGATGTCTTGTATAAGAGGACCCCAGATCTCAATTTGTTAAGATATGTTGACACCGAAGAGGCCGGAAGGATCATGCATGAAGTACACGCAGGAGTGTGTGGACCCCACATGAACGGGTATGTTTTGGAAAAGAAAATCCTTCGACAGGGTATTACTGGATAACTATGAAAAATGACTACTTCAGCTTTGTCCGAAGGTGCCATCAGTGTAGGTGCACAGTGATTTGATTCATGCACCTCCCATAGAACTACATCCTATGTCAGCACCTTGGCCATTTGTTGCTTGGGGCATGGATGTCATTAGGTCAATCGAGCCGAAAGCCACAAATGGACATAGATTCATATTGGTTGCCATCGACTACTTCGCGAAGTGGGTTGAAGCTATCACTCTCAAATCAGTCACCAAGAAAGCTATGGTAGATTTTGTGCATTCTAATCTTATCTGCCGTTTTGGCATTCCTGCAACTATCATCACAGATAATGCTTCAAACCTGAATAGTCGTTTGATGGAAGAGGTATGCGAACAATTCAAAATAACGCATAGAAACTCCACTCCCTACTAGCCCAAAGCCAATGGTGTTGTTGAAGCAGCAAACAAGAACATCAAGAAGATTTTGAGAAAGATGATTCAGAGCTCCATACAATGGCATGAAAAGTTGCCTTTCGCATTACTGGGATATCGCACCACGGTGCGCACATCTATAGGAGCAACCACATACCCTTTGGTCTATGGAACCGAGGCTGTTATACCCGCAAAGGTAGAAATCCCTTCTCTCCGGATCATCGTTGAAGAAGAGTTGAGGACAGTGAGTGGGTCAGGACTCGTCTGGAACAGTTAACCTTAATTGATGAAAAACGAATGGCTAGAGTCTGTCACGGGCAGTTGTACCAACAAAGAATGGCCCGCACTTATAACAAGAAAGTGCAACCCAGAAATTTTGAAGTAGGACAACTTGTGTTAAGGCTTATTCTTCCTCATCACCAAGAAGCAAAAGGAAAATTTGCTCCTAATTGGAAGGGTCCATACATCATCAGGAAGATATTGCCGAGAGGAGCATTGTATCTGGGTGATATCGAAGGAAATAATCCCAAAGCAGCTGTGAATGCGGATGCAGTAAAAAGGTACTATGTCTAGGCCTTCTGTAGTGACGACTTTGTTCAATTAGGATGGCGAAGGCTTTCATTCTCTCTATCCAAACACTATCAACCTTTCACAAACCCTTTGTGTTGGTTACTCTTCCTTGATTACCCTCTTTGGAACCCGAAAGTACTATTTGAAAAGAAAAAAAATGAAAAAAATAGACGAAAAAAAAAGAATGATTGAAAAATGATGAAAGAAGAAGAAAGAAAAGAAAACAAAATAAAACAAAAACAGAAAAAAAAAAACAAATGTTTCCCTGAACTACGTCTGACTTGATTCCGAAAGGATACGTAGGCAGCCTCTCTCTGGGGTTCAGTCACGTCAAAACAAAAATCCCAATTCCCCCAAAAAGTGAAACTGGGGCAGATGATATAATGGCTCGGCAATGAGTCCACCAAAATGGTTCCAAAGTTGTAATTCCATCCAAGATTCTTTTTACCTAAAAACCTTGTCCAAGTCCTTCCGATCAATTGGCAAAGGCGTGGGAATTAAAAAACATCATTGCTGGAATCTGATGCAATGAAACTGAGAGAAATAAAATGAGAGAGTCTTATCGGTGAAAACCTACGGGCACTATAAGGCGACGGTGAGTAGAGAAATTGAAAATGAGAGAGTCCGTTTAGTGAAAACTCATAAAAAACACTATCGGGCGACGATGAGAAGAGAAATGAGAGAGGTCGATTGGTGAAAACCCGCAAAGGGCACCGTCGGCCGAACAGAAGACATCTCCCACCACTGAAAGAGTCTTAGCAGGGTTCCCTAGTTCTGAAACACCGGCCAATGAGTTTATGAGAAGTTAGGAAAGTTCGTGCGGGTCAGGAATCCAGTACAAGAAGCATTTCATGTCTATTTGAAGCCTACATACACCCCAGATAAGTCCTTCTTTTCTCCTCGAAAGGGATGTTTCTCCTTAAATTCATTTTCTTGCTTTTTGTTTACTTCTTCCTTGAATCCCTTTTGGTCTAACTCTGTTTCCGAAACTAATACAAAGAAAAGGTGGTAGGACCGATTTTACAGGGCTCTGCCTAACAAAGTTAAAAGAAAGTACCCAGCCTCAGGGGTGCACCAAGCCAATCCCGACTGGCCATGATTGTTGATGCTTTCAAAGCAAAAATATTGAAAAGGAAAGAAAGTCAAAGATAAAATAGTAGAATAAAAGTGAGAAGGCCAGAGCCCCACGTGGGCGAGTTGTCATGAAATCTTGAAAGTTGAGTCCTTCGGTTTGAAAGAGAGATTAATCTTCAAAACCAGCAGGCAGCAGAGGTTCTCAACAGAAGCTGGGCCGGGATCAACCAATTGAGACGATCAAGGCCACAAAACCAACCACCGTTGCAAACTAATGATTTTTCTTTTTTTGAAAATTAGAACATGTGCAATAGAAGCAACCGTGCAAGAAGCAGGTGCAGCCAGAAGAAAAAGAAATGCGCAAGTGCTGAAACAGTTTTGCAGCAAATAATCAATCCAAAAGAGAATTTTCCTCCAAGTTGTTTCCTACATCATATCAAAAATGAAAAAAAGAAAAGAAAAAGAGATAAGAAATGAAGAAAATCTCCAAAAGAGGATAGTTTAAAATCCCTATATCAACCCGTTACTTTGTTTGCCAACATTAGGGCCCCAATCCCTGAGTTGAGCCTTTTAGACATAGGGCCTCCATTCCCTAGTCGCCTTTGCCAACATTAGGGCTCCAATCCCTGAGTTGAGCTTTTTACCTTTTGCCAACATTAGGGCTCCAATCCCTGAGTTGCGCCTTTTAGACATAGGGCCTCCATTCCCTAGTCACCCTTTGCCGACATTAGGGATCTAATCCCTGAGTTGAGCTTTTTACCTTTTGCCAACATTAGGGCTCCAATCGCTGAGTTGCATTTTTTAGACATAGGGCCTCCATTCCCTATTCACCTTTTGCCGACATAAGGGCTCCAATCCCTGAGTTGAGCTTTTTACCTTTTGCCAACATTAGGGCTCTTATCCCTGAGTTGCGCCTTTTAGACATAGGGCCTCCATTCCCTAGTCACCCTTTGCCGACATTAGGGCTCCAATCCCTGAGTTGAGCCTTTTAGACATAGGGCCTCCATTCCCTAGTCACCCTTTGCCGACATTAGGGCTCCAATCCCTGAGTTGAGATTTTTACATTTGCCGACATTAGGTCCCCAATCCCTGAGTTGAGCCTTTTAGACATAGGGCCTCCATTCCCTAGTTGCCTTTGCCAACATTAGGGCTTTAATCCCTGAGTTGAGATTTTTACCTTTTGCCAATATTAGGGCTCCAACCCTTGAGTTGCGCCTTTTAGACATAGGGCCTCCAATCCCTGAGTTGCGCCTTTTAGACATAGGACATCCATTCCCTAGTCACCCTTTGCCGACATTAGGGCTCCAATCCCTGAGTCGAGCTTTTGACCTTTTGCCAACATTAGGGCTCCAATCCCTGAGTTGAGCCTTTTAGACATAGGACCTCCATTCCCTAGTCGCCTTTGCCAACATTAGGGCTCCAATTCCTGAGTTGAGCTTTTTACCTTTTGCCAACATTAGGGCTCTAATCCCTAAGTTGCGCCTTTTAGACATACGGACTCTATTCCCTAGTCACCATTTGCCGACATTAGGGCTTCAATCCCTGAGTTGAGCTTTTTACCTTTTGCCAACATTAGGGCTCCAATCCCAGAGTTGCGCCTTTTAGATATAGGGCCTCCATTCCCTAGTCACCCTTTACCGACATTAGGGATCCAATCCCTGAGTTGAGCTTTTTACCTTTTGCCAACATTAGGGCTCCAATCCCTAAGTTGCACCTTTTAGACATAGGGCCACCACTCCCTAGTCACCATCTGCCGACATTAGGGCTCCAATCCCTGAGTTGCACCTTTTCGACGTAGGGACTCCATTACCTAGTCACCCTTTGCCGACATTAGGCTGCAATCCCTGAGTTGAGGTTTTTACCATTTGCCAACATTAGGGCTCCAATCCCTGAGTTGCGCCTTTAGACATAGGGCCTCCGTTCCCTAGTCATTTTTGCACCAACATTAGGGCTCCCATCCCTGAGTTGACATTTTAGATACAGGGCTCCATTCCCTAATTGTTCCATCCTAGACAAACACAATTCTTGTTTCATTTAAAAAAAAAGAATAAAAGAATAAGTTCCGACTTTTGTCACAAATAACTCACGAAAATTTTCTAGTGAAAACTGGGGTAGAAAAATTTTGTTCGTTTGTTTGTTTTTGTGTCTAAGCAGGTTTGACCTCGAGGCATAGGATCCGAGGTAGCTGAAAGAATGAGTCTCAATCCAATATAAAGAAAAGAAGAAAAAGAACAAATAGAAGTGAATTCAAAATGTTGAAGTAGACAAAGACGCGGACTGCTCAAAATTTAATTGAAGTCACAAACTTCACCTGTCCCGCTTGGATCCAAATGCTGAAGAAAGAACCAGCACCTACAGCTTGCGAGCATCAAGATTCAGATCGGAGTCCATAGCAAAATCAGCTCAGACTTAAGATCAAGCTTCAAGAAATAGGAATCTTGTAACTCGTAGTTGATAGGCATAGCTAGCTTAGCTTTGATTTTCCTTTTGGTATAATAAGGAGGCCAACAAGCAGTAGCAGCAGCAACAACAGTGAAATTACAGCTCTTGATAGTCCCAGCTACCAAAACTTCCAGAACTACACTGACATGATTCCTTTATAGCCAAGGATATGTAGACAACCTCTGAAGCAAGGTTCGGTCAGACATTTTTTTAAAATGCTTCTCACGGAGTGCCAAGCGGGCAAAAATCCCTCATAATTGCTCATTTATCTTTGCTCGAAAACCCTTCGTGTCTCCGAGCAAAGAGGGGCAGCTGTGAACACGTAATTTTTGCCTCGCATGAATTACTCCTACAGATTAGATTTAGCATCTCTCTTTAAATTATTTGATTTTAAGGATTTAATTGCGTAATTTTGTGTGTGTTTTCATTTGTGTGTGCATGTTTAGTTTTAGATAATTCATAAAAATACAAAAATATCGCATTGGCATTTAGGATTTAATTTTACATTTTTAGATTAATTAGTAATTAGAATTTTTACAAAAAATACAAAAAAAAATTCAAAAAATTGATATGTTACTTGGTTTTAAATTTTAGCTTCGAATTTTATTAGTTTTCTTTAAATTGGTATTTTTATTATTAGTTCTAGCTTAATATAATTAGGTAGGTTAGTTTAATATTTTAGGTTTAATTCTAGCTTTAATATTTGAAAAAATAAATAAAAGAAAAGGAATTAAAAGAAATTGAAAAATTGAAAAGAAAAGGAAAATAAAGAGGGTCTTTTGTTTCAGGTTTTTGGACCATGTCCAATCTCTAAAACGCCAAACCCAAACCCCTCAATTCGTCTAAAATCCACCCAGGCCCAATTTTATTCACCACGTTTCCAGCCCAACCTATCCAGGATCCGGTCCAGCACCCCAGTTCCTCGCAAAACGACGTCGTTTGGTTTATGATCAATCTCAGCCGTCTAGGTTTATTGATCCAACGGACCTGAAGCTGGGATCAAATAATATATAAGTGTCCAAACGACCCCTACCCCC
Source organism: Nicotiana glauca (assembly GCA_026770625.1). Lineage (NCBI taxonomy): Eukaryota > Viridiplantae > Streptophyta > Magnoliopsida > Solanales > Solanaceae > Nicotiana > Nicotiana glauca. The sequence goes on along the minus strand of MU728227.1, from coordinate 34,534 downwards.
CTCAGAACCCCCTACCCTCTCATCTCTCTCACCTCTCATGAAGATAACCCTAATTCCGCCATCCACCGCCGCCTGCCGCCCGCCGGAAATCGCCTACGGCAGCGGCCTACGACCAATCGTCCCCAAAATTTCATCAAAGCCTAATCTTCCCCTCCCCATCATTGATCCACCATAATTTCCCTTCAAATCCTACTGAAACTCCCCCAAATCCCCTAACCCTAGCCGCCGCCATGGATCCCTCCGCCGTATCCGGTGGCGCCACCACCCAATCCCTAACAAATTTACACCATAGGCTCACCTCCACCCCCACATCACAAATCCTTACTCCTTTTCCTTCTAATATTCTCCAAATTTCTCGAATATCAAATCCAAGGTCCGGATTCTAAGAACCAAAGCTAAACCTAAGCACGCAGGGTTTCTTCTCCAGTCTTCAAGAGTTTTAGGCCCAATTTTACCACGGAATAATGTTATTTGACCGTTCTTGACAAAGAACAGTTGATTGACATTATCTCTCGGTTGAAATTGGAAGGTCAGTCGTGTTTGAGTTTAATTGGTATGTTTTCTTAGTTTTATTTATTTCACCTTGTATTTGAATCTGGTCTTGCATTGATTTTTGCTTGCCCAGTTTCTTAGATTTTAGGTTTCAAGTTTCTGATTTCTCCTTCTTCTTTTTAATACTGATTGCTACATGATTCTATTTGTTGATTAATTTTTTTAAGTTTAAGTAATTAAAATTAATTCAAGCCTAAAATTAGGGTTGTTTGGATTTGTATTCCAATTTTGGGGGGTGGGTTGTTATAATTGAATGGCGTTTGGTTATTTCTGAATGATTCAAACTCCTTGTAAGTAACTATGGTCGTCATTGACCAAGTTAAAGGGGATGGTGTAGTTGGACTTGGGGTTAGCCTAACCTAGGTCAACAATTTCAGGGGGTAAATATAGGGGTAATCAAGTGCATATTGGGTAGTTTTAATTAAAGGATCTTGCAGTAACAAAAAATAGAAACCCCTAGAACCTTCTAGATTGGGGTTCTAATTTGAATTTCAGAAGTTGAGTAGTATAACTTGGAAAACAAGTCAGGAGTTTAGGGACTTTTAAGCAAAAAAGCTGAAATTAAGAGGGGGCTAAGGTGCAAAATAAAATCTGAAAGGTGCCCTACTATTTTCCCTATAAAAGGCATTGTCCCTTGCCTAGCAAGTCAGTTTTATGGGGGGAAGTTTTCAGATCAGAGAGTTTTGAAAAGTTTTAGAGAGAGTTTTCAGATCTTAGAGTTTCTTAGAGTTTTGAGAGAGCCTAAGTTTCTAGAGAGTTCTAGAGAGCCTAAAAGCTACTGAAAATTCAACACAAATTTTTGCAGAATTTAAGAGTTCAAATACATAGATTTTAGATCTTAGAGAAAAAGAAAATCCTGAAAAGCAGTACAAAAAATGGCTTAGGAATCCAGCAAAGCTACTGTTTGTATTCATCTGGCTGAGAGGTGTTTAAACTTGTTCATTGAAGCTTGGTGTTAGATTCAGCTAGGCTATTATTCAATTGGTTTAACTCTAAAGCATTTCAAATCGTTTAGCTGGGTTGATATTTGTTGCTGATTCCCCCTACTATTTGCGGATACTCTTGTCACACCACCTTTTTCCTACTACACCCCCGGGAAAGGTATAATAAAGGGAGTTTTTTCAATTAAAGAACACTCGAAATGAGATTATTTATTAGAAGATTCAGAGTCGCCACTTGGGAGATTTATGGTGTCCCAAGTCACCGGTTCAACATCCCGAATTGAGGAAAAGAATGACTCTGTTTAACAGTCCGCAAACCAGAAATCCGAGTAAGAAATTCTGTTAACCCGGAAGAAGGTGTTATACATTCCAGAGTTCCGTGGTTCTAGCATGGTCGCTCAACTGTTATAAATGACTTGATTATCTGATTTTAAACAATTATGAACTTATGTGCAAATTTTAAACTTTAAATTGCTTTTATATAATAAATTAAAGAAGATTGCACGTTATTAAAATACGTCTCGAACCACGTCACATAAATGCACCCGTGGCTTTTGACATACTTTAACATCGTTGAGATTTGAATTTGGGTCACATAAATGTGCACCCGAGTTTAGGAAGGTAATATTATTAAACTGACGAGCCTAAGGCAATTTCGCGTTGCAACTTTGCGAGGGCCATGAAATTTAGCTAAACGGCACGCCTCGAGTTCTAAGGATCAAAACAAAGATTAATTAAAACGAGGGCCATGCGATACTCATTTTTGTTTGGCATGGCGCACCTCAAAACTACTCTACTTAAAGGTTTCTATACTAATTTGCGAGGGCCATAATTATTATTATCTATTTATGGCTCACCTCAAATTCATCTTTAGGGTCCTAATCAATTAAACATAGGGGCATTCGAATTCTAACTAGAGTGAATAATTTAAATCAAAATTCATTTCAATTATGAGGCCGTTGTTAAAATAACCTTCCCATTGGAAGGGCTGAGTTAAGACAGGCCCACCTACTCATAGGGAGGACCTGTTTCCCAGAACAAAGGGGAACGAAAATGGGCTCAACTTACAGGCCCAAACAATCTAGCCCATAGGAAATGCGAATCCTTAAAGGATCACTAGAGTCGAAACCAGACTCGACTTTGAGTCCCGGCAGCCAACAGAGGAAATGGCGCCTGAATATTGGGTCTATCGGCTCCTTAATTGATTTAGCAAAATAGTGGAAAATATTCACTTTCGATTAAACCTTACTCAACAATCTTTATGACAAACTGTGCCTCATGAGGCTCTTGAGTAAAGAAGTCTGAATTCAAACAAGTTCACATACTCATAGCCAATCAGAATAATTCTATATACAACTCAGATCCTAAAGTGGTAAACCAAATATTTCACTTGTTCAAAAATATTCACACAACTGGCCCTGAATTAAAGCCTATTCCGTTTTCCATTTTTATGAAACCAAGGATTACCCACACATGACAGAATCAATTTGACACATCAAATGAACCAACAGAAGAAATCAAATGAACCCGACAGTAAAAGGAACAACTCTAATACAGCTTTCATCACATTGCTTAACAGAATTGCATACAAGATTAATTACCGATTAGATTAAGAAAATGGTTGACCAACCTTTCAGATCTGTCCCAAGTTAAACACAACAATAGACTTCAACTATTCAAACCTAAGGATTCAATTAGAATAATACACTATATCAGTCCACTTAGGAGAACAAAGTGCTGAAAGACGTATAAGTAGATCACATATGAGACTTGTACTACATTTTAAACTTCTACATTAAAACCTAAAAAAACATTACTGCCCAGTCCAGCAATCTGAGATTAATTACAACATGCAAATTCTAGCTAATCCACTGGAACTAACTAATCTACACTAGAAATGAATAAACAGATAGAAAAAAACTTCATAGAAATTATCACTGCCTTTATTTCATCCTCAAACTGAGAGCTACATTATAATAAGGTTGGAATTAGTACCTGGGAATGAAAAAAGCAATGGAAAGATGATGGATCAGCATCGAGCAACAGCAGAATGTAACCCAGATTTAGTTTCAAATAGAAAAATGAGATGCAGCAGTCTAAAACCAGTTTCAGTTGAACAATAACCAAAACCAATCTTCAAAACCAAACTCTTAAAACCAAGCTCAATCCATTTCTAACCCCAGATGATTAAAAAGTTCTTCAGAAGTTAAAAAGTAACCAAACTTCCAGAATAATCAATGAAACAGTAGAAAACAGTGCAGCCGTTTGATTTTTTTTCTTCAGATTTTCAGCTCTCTAATTTCTCTCAGATTTCAGAGTGTTCAAAAGCTCTGTATTTTTTTTTGGATTTTTCAGCTCTTAGCCCTCTCAAAATTTTCTATCCCCAGGTCTGCCTTGATATCAAGTTAAGGTGCCTTTATAGGCAAGGCACTTAGGGCTGCAGAAATGCCACACTTTTTGCACTTTGCCCCCTTTGATATTTTCATTCTAGCCTAGATACCCCTAAATTTCTGACTTGCTACCCAAGTTACACCACTTAAATCCTGAAATTTCACTAAGACCCACCACTAGAAGCTTCTCCATTCTATTGTTAAAAGATTCCCTAAGTGGATTACCCCAATTACCCTTTAAACCCATGTTTATTACCCCTTAAAACCCGCCGGGTCAACAGGCCAAGCCAATTGGGTCATAAACCCCAAATTGAATACCTATTTGGGACCGTTGCTATTTGCAAGCCAATTGCAACACTTATGGGCCTAGATTAGAGTTGACCCAAATTTTCCTAAACAAACCTGGAACTATTCTTTTAAAAACAAACAAAACAAAAGGCAAAATTAATAAGCTAACTAATCTGATTTCATAACAACAAATTAACTCAATTATGGACCTAATTTCACTGGCTAGGCGATTAAAATAAAACGAAAGACAATAATTATGCTATTAACACCAAGGAATTAAACAGTCAAAACAGGATCAAGGGACGAACTAATGAAATCAACGGGCCAAACGTTTCTCAAAGAAGAAGAAAAAGAAGAAAAGCATAACAAGACCAGTACCATAACAACCTCAAACTCTGACGGTCTAAACGAATTTTCAACAGCATGAAGAAAAGTGACGGATGAGGACCAAAGAACAACATAAGAGAGGAATAAAGACTTACCAGATCAGAGCTTGAAACCTATAGTAGACTTACGACTTTGCTTTTCATGCACAATCGACCTTCAACCATTTGGCCTTCACTCGAAACAGGTCGATTCACGCACATTTAGTGCCAAGGAAAAGCTATGTTGAGTGGAGTTCAAAAGAATAAGACGAAGAAAAGTCAGTGCCAGTTTTGATTTCTGATTTTGGAGAGGATGGGTGGTTTGTAAGAAGCAAGATGGGTGGATTTGGAATGGAGGTGTGGTGGTGGTCATGTGGTCAAGTTTTGAGGCGATTTGGAGGTGGCGCCGCCATCGGAGAAAGTGGGCGGCGCTAGGGTTCTACCTCCGTGGATCTAAAAATTGGAAGAGTTCTAGAGGGGTTTGAGGGAAAACGACCGGATATTTGGAAAGAGGGGGTCAAGGTGGGTTTGTGGTGTAATTTTTGTTGGAGTTGGAAACTCACCGCCGTCGTAGGGCGATTTCCGGTGGCGGATGGTGGTGGTGGACGGTGGTAAGAGATGATGTTATATTGGTCTTTAGGTTTAAGGTTGTTTGAACATTTTTATGTGGTTGGGGTGGAGACTCTGGATCGTTAGATGAGGGAGATGGAGGGCCTGGATTAATCTAACCTAATTGAACTCTAAACGACGTCGTTTCACAGGTTTAGGCGATTGATCAATTGGACCGGGTTTTGGGATGGGTTGTGGGCTACCTAAACGAGTTTGGGAGGGAAAGATTGGGCCTGGGTGCTTTAAACAAAGACTAGCCCAAATTTATTCTCATTTTAATCCTTTTCCTTTTATTTCTTTTCCACCAATTCTTTCTTCTTCTTTTTTTTCAAATTAAAACTAAAAAAATCTAAATTAATTCTAAAACTAAATTAACCTACCTAATTATATTAAGCTCTGATTAATAATCAACACAATTGACTAAACACCAATTTAAAGAAAAACTAAACAACATTCAAAGCTAAAATTAAACAAAGCAAATAGATCAATTTTTGTGATGATTTTTTTTTGTTTTTTTATAAAACCCTAATTACTATTTAATCTAAAAATATGTAAAATCAAGTCCTAAATGCAATATATTTTTTTGTATTTTTCATGAATTATAAATGCACACAAAAATGCAAACAATTAACAGAAAATATCACAAAATCACAAGATTGCAAACACTGAAAAAAGTTATTTTGTTTTGAATTTCTGGGAGTAATTCATATGGGGCAAAAATCACGTGCTCACAACTCCTGCTCTACTTTTTTGTTCAATTTTCAGGTATTTACTTAACCTTTGAATGGCTAAAGGTTGTGGAAACATGTAGATGAAGATTGATTTGAATAATAGTCTATTCAGAGTTGATTTCCTCTTTTCTAATTCCCTGTTTATTCAACTGATTTGTAATAAGAGATGTAACTCTACATGTTGTTCTACTTATTGACTTATGCATTTAAAATTTCATATGTTTAGCAGCCATAAGTAAAAATAGTAGGGCATATGTATTGGACGTTGTTTGCTTCGGACTATTTTAGTTGTTTACCCCATCCTTTTCCTGTTGGATTCCTTGTTCTGTTAAGTAAGATGTATCATTTGGTCAAACTCCATTTTAAATAAGAAGGTCATGTGTAATCAAATTAGGAATGTCGTAGGATTAGCTTGGATTAATTGGTTTGCTGAGATTAGCTTGGATCATGCTTTAAATCTGGTAATAGATTCGATAGGTTCAATTGTTCAAGGTTCATTTTAGTTTAACTGAATGTGTCTTAGGAGTTCCTGTCCATTTTTCCACTGGATTTCATGCCTAATTTAGGGTCAGATCTCATGTGTTTCGAGCCTGGACGCCTGGACTTTTTAAATTCAATACGGGATTTATGTTTTCTTTCAAGGAAATCGATTTGGTAATATGTCCATAATTGTTTTAATTGCTTTAAATTGGAGCAGGAGCAGTCTATGATTGGAAACTTGTTGTGTTATTAATCAATAAATTTAAAAGAGAATAAACAGAAGTTCCAATTTAGTTGAAGTGCAAATAATAGGGGAAGCTGCCCAGGTGTTTGCAAATGGGCCTGTTTGTTGGTACATGGGCCTCAAAAATTGGACGGTTTTACAACTGAGGCCCCGAAATATTTTCTACATAGAGGTGGGCCTCCAGTTAATTACCGGGCCCAGATCATGCATTAGTATGCAGTGAGTTCCAGTAGCTTCAGAGTATTAAAGCATTGGGCCTCTCCTTCATGCCCAGTTATGTCACATGTGTGTTCTTGTGTTTAGCAATTGGAATTTAGATCCACAACCCATATTAACTCTTGAAAACAAATAAAATCACAAATTGCGTGGCCCTCTTTAATTGCTTCCATTAAAATTCTTAAAAATCGGGACGTGCCATTTAGTGAATTTTCATGGCCTCCCGCAAAGTTATCAACGCGTTAGTCGCTTTAGGCGCATATTTTAATAATCTACTTTTCTAAACTCGGGTGCACATTTATGCGACCCAAATTCAAATCTCAATGATGTTAAAATATGTCAAAAATCACGGGTGCATTTATGTGACGTGGTTCGAGATGTGTTTTAATAATGTTGCAATTTTTCTTAAAAAATTAATTTAAAGCAGTAAATAATTTAAAATTACACCATAGGTTGAAACATGTATTAAAATCAAGTAATATGACAATTATGATAGTTCAAGCGACCGTGCTAGAACCACGGAATCCGGGGGTACCTAACACCTTTCCCCGGGTTAACAGAATTTCTTACTCAAGAATTTCTGGTTCGCAGACTTCACTTGGAAATTCGAAAATTTCCTCGATTTAGGATTCAAAATAAACCGGTGACTTGGAACACCAAATAAATTATCCCAAGTGGCGACTCTAATAAATAAATAATTCTATTTCGAATAATGTCATTTAAATTGGAAAAACTCCCTTATACACTATCATTCGGGGTGGCGTGTAAAAAGGAGGTGTGACATGTACTTCATTGTATTCATTGTCTTTTTTATTTATTGTAATTCAATATATCTGGCTATATTTTGTGTATTTCATTGTATTCACTGTCTTTTTTTCCATTGTATTTCAATGTATCCCGCTGTATTCTATGTATTCATATATTTTTTTAATTAATATAATTTATGTATTCAGATGTATTATATAATTACTCTGAAGATTGCTATATTTTTTAATTTTTTTTCCAGTTGAGAATCTTTTTTATAACCGAAAATACAAATTTGTGTGTTATAATTAAGTTTGTTGAGTTATATTAGGAGTCTATTATGTTAGTTGGTACACTTTCCGTTTAAAAATAGTGTAATCCCCTGTTTCACGCCGTGAATACAGTATAGCAAATGGTATATATAGATGGCTAATTACTATTAAAAGATAGTGCTTTATGAAAATTTCTCTTTTTTTTATAACCCATTCTGACCTATTTAACAACCCAAATACAACCCATGAAACTCACCCAAAATAAATTATCTCAACCCAACTTATTTAGAAATTTATTTAGTTTTCCCAATTTTTTTGTATTTTTAATTTTCTGTTCTTTTATGCGCCACCCCTATCCCCCCTGCAAACTCCCAAAAAAAAAA
>MU728227.1:0-19426 GCA_026770625.1 Nicotiana glauca | reverse complement strand
ATTTCAGTATCCGAGGATCTGTGTTTTCATAAACTAGTAGATGATTTGAGTTTAATCTCACTATAATATTGTGGCATCATTTGAGTAAGTGTTATGAGTTGTTAAGTGTATCTTGATATATGGCTTCGAGCCAAGTTGGGGAAGTTGCTATTGATTAGTTGATTGCACGATTAAGTGCTATGTTGGTTTCGTTTCAAGGTATGCTGGCGAATCAGTCCTGGTGGCGGAAATTGAGCCGAGGGTGGCACGAGTGGAGCAAAATTTTGACAAAAATTATATGGTGCTTCGTAGATGTGTGAAAATAATAGGATGTCTTGAGCGGCTGTTGATAAATAATGCTCAGTGTATTGAGAAGGAAGATGTTTGTTTGTATTGGAATGGGGTCATATCCTGCGGTGTCGGAGTGCTAATGAGGCACGGATGGTTATGTCCGTTTGATCAGGTAGATTGCAGTTCGAATATGAAGTAAATGACTCTGAGAATGGTTTTATTTTGTTCAAGACTTTACATATGATAATCAGGTGCCTTAAGGTTGTGTATGTGGTTAGAGACTGCGTTTTCATTGGGGAGGGTCAAGACTTGTGGTATTTTTTTTATGTTGCTTATGGGATCCTATGTATCAATATCTAGAAAGTAATGGTAACGAATCCATATTCGCAGGAAGTTCTTCAAAGTAAAGTATACTGGAATGCGGTATTTCTGGAAATATTTGAGAGAGTATTCAATGGCTTATGGGTCTTAGACAGTGTGGTCTTGTGCTTGGGTCCCGTGTAGTGAGCCTGAGTTAGAAGGATTCAGTCCTGGCAGTTTAGCTTATGCGAATGGAATTGGCAGAGATGTTCTTGTCGGGTTTACCGTGGTTTGGGGATGAATATATTTTCAATAGGTATGCGAGGCATGGGATGTGTAATGATTCTTCTTCCTAATGGGATCAATGGAGGTTGTTGTCTAGGTGAGTTACAGTTCAGCTCTGAAAAGAAGTTCATAAAATTCTCAGGCAACGGGTAGCCTCAGGTAATCAAGGAAATGGTACTGCTAATTGAAAGTGATTTGACGAGGGTATGTGTCTCGGAAAAAGGGTAATGTGATTTGACTGATGATACTCTAATAGTATTACGGTGTTTTCTGGCTAGATCGACTGCTGATATTTGAGTGGCACAGCGGAGTTTTAAAATATCTTTCATGGAATGAATGGGTACTTGAGGTGTAATATGTATTCATGCTGTGGAATTTGGGAATTTGGTACAGTGATTAGTGTGCTATATGGAGTTGGAGACTGGGAGTTCTCAGGTATAGACTATGTAGTGGTTGTGGATCGTGTGTGTTGGTACCGTTAGCGGCTAATGGGATTTGGAGGCCCGAGTGGATCTTTCTTTATTTGGTATGTTAGATTTTGGATATGACGTCGAGATGTAGACTGGTTGTCTCAGTGTTAGGTTATTCTAGACTATTGTGCTATGGGCTATGTTGGAAAATGCCACGGGTTGAGTGGCAAGGTGCATCGAATTATGTTCTAGCAGAGTGGTTTGTATTCCGAAGACCAGCGGACGGCTAGGAAGGATTGCTTTTCTTAATTGGGCCTTCGCGGCATATGTCAGTGCAAAGGTTTATACCATTGATTTAGTTTCGGTATTGAGAGGACTTTTTTTGGATGCGTTCCTTGTGGCCGAGCATGTCGCAGGGCGAGATTGTGGATTTCGATATTGATTTGGCGCCGAGCACCGTATCGTATGGCTCCGACAGGAGTTATAGCAGGGGAAGGAGCAACTTCAGGCTTCTTGATATTGAGGTTGTTGGCAGGCCGATGTGGCTACGTATTTAGCTTGAGTGAGCCTGGTTAGTCCCAAATTGTATTGATGGAGGATAGGTTGATTCGATCGTTATTGAAACTGCTAGTGATCTGGAGAGATCTATGAGTTGCTTTTCTGTGCGATGAGGCGTTATGATTTTCGGACTGTGGGCACATGTAGTGCGGTACTATCGAGATTCATTGTGTTTGAGTTTTGTAGCTTACCACGCTATATGTAGATATCATTATGCACTCAGTATGCTTACTCGGTATTTTGTTATAATGAGCAAATTTGGCTCGATGTGCATCTCCTTATGTGAGATATTTGTGTGGATCGGGTGGCACACCTCCACGGGTATGTTATCTGGATCGGGTTGCACGCCACAACAGTGTGATGTTGAGAATAGTGTTCCATATGTTACTTTGTATGCCTTGCTTCCTGGTTTCTAAGGAAAGTCCATATTGGGTGTTGCTCGGTGAATGGCGCACCGGTTATATCCTTTCAGGATTGAATGGTGTATATTACTTGCTTCACCATGGGTATGATGATTGTTTGGGTTCCAGATATCAATCGTGCGTGGTTGTCAACTTCGAGTATAGTGACTTGAGGTGTCTCATGCGGAGTAGTGTTTGGATAGGATCGCACATTGTAGCGAGGCTACGTGGAGTTATGACCTTTCGGGGTAGATTCAGGTATTCTATTTCTATGATGTGTGATGGGGTCCTAGCCTTGTGTTGTGATGGTACTGAGGAGTTTGAGTTACAGCTCTTTCGTTTGAATCATTTTCATGATTCGAGTATGTTCAGACCGTCTCTTATTGGTGCGTGTATTAAGCAAGTTGTGGCTTAGGCCGGTGTTGAGGTGTCATATCACCAGAGTGGTGTGTTGGACCCGAAGTGATCGTTGGGGGTCATTAATGAATACGAACGGATTTGGTTTCAGCTTGTTGGAAGGTTAATATCGAGGTCCAGCTTGGAATCTGTTGTGGTATTAGTTAAAAGGGAATAAATGCCTTCTTGAATGATTGGTCTGAGAAACGGTTATGGTTTACTGCGTGTTTCATCATCATTTGGTAGGATACGAAAGTGTTGGAGTGAACTTTAGCTAATAAGAGGTTTTCTATCGGTATTTGGTTTTTGTGGGTAACCACTGTGAATAGAAATTATCGTTTCGAGTGCTTGGATTATGTGGTATATCGTATTTCATTGAGGTTGCAAGTATGGGTTATTACAGCTGGTTTGGGACTATTCAAAGTATAGGTGTGAGGTTTTAATCGTATTGAGGGTTTCAGAAGTGAAAAGGTAGTTCTGTGAATTATGGGCTCTCTAGACTGGATTGGGTAATTTTAGCTATGTCGTGTTGTCGGACCTATAATAGATAGGGTGACGTGGGATCATCCCGGGTATATGCTTGGTAAGGTCATTTAGCTATTGGTTGGATTCTAGGACGACTCTGGGTACGCTCGAGGACGATCATTTGTTTAAGTTGGGGAGGATGTGACGACCCGACCCGTCGTCTCATGTGTTGTTGCTCCGTTTTTCCCATTTTATGCTTTTTCACGTTTCGTTATCGGTATGTGGTGTGTTAGAGTTGATTTGGATTGGTTTTGATAAGAAATGATACATTTAGTCTCTTTAAGGAAGGCTTAAGTTTGAAAAGTCAACCGGATGTTGACTTATGAGTTAGAGGGCTCGGATGGGATTTTTAGTGATTTGGTTAACTTCGGGAAGTAATTTGTGACTTAGGAGTGTGATCGGAATTAATTTTGGAGGTCCGGTGTAGAATTAGGCTTGAATTGGCGAAGTTAGTATTTTGGCGAGTTCCGGTTGATAGGTGAGATTTTGATCCGAGGGTCGGAATGGAATTCCGAGAGTTGCAGTAGCTTCATTAGGTGATTTTGGATGTGCGGGTAAAATTTCAGGCCATTTGGACGTCGTTTGGTTGGTTTTTTGATTGAAAGTGCATTTCGGAAGTTTTGAAGAAACTTAGGCTTGAATCCGATGTGACTTGATGAATTTAGTGTTGTTTGACCTGTTTTGATGATTGGAATACGTTTGTATGATGTTTTGGGATATGTTGGTATATTTGGTTGAGGTCCCGGGGGGCCTCGGGGTGAGGATGGATGATTAAACGGGAAGTTTGGACTTAAGATTTACTGCAGAAAATATACAGCAGGTGCAAACCAAGTTTGGTCATCGTGTTCGCAAGAGAAGGTCCGCGTTCGCAAAGAGATGGGTTGCCATTCCATCGCGTTCGCATGGGTGTCATCGCGTTCGCATGGGTTTCATCGCTTTCGCGTAGTTATAAGTCCTGGTGCATCGCGATCGTGGGTGGGGTAACGCATTCGCATAGAGCAATTTTTGGTCAAAGTAATTTTCTTCATCGCAAATGCGGAGGGTTGACCGTGTTCGCATAGAGCAAATAACTGCTGGGCAGTATGGCTTTTTAAATTATTTTGTTCCGCGAAGGTTAGCCATTTTCCACCATTTTTGAACCACCTTGAGAGCTTTTTGGTAGACTTTGAAGGGGATTTTGACGGGAATTGATTGGAGGTAAGTCTCGTGACTTAGAAACATCATTTTATCGAAGAATCAACCTTTAATTCTTAGGAATTTGGGTAAAAATTGGAAGAACTAGGGCTTGGTTTTTGGAATGTAAAATTAGAATTTGAAGGGGCATTTGAACTCTGATTTTGATGAATTTGATATGTATAGACTCGTGGCGAGACGAGGAATTCGGTGATGTGAATTTTGTAATTTTTCGAGAAGCGGGTCTGGGGCTCGGGTTTTGCTAGTTTCGAGATTTTTGCTATTTCTCTATTGTTTTCTGATTGGGTATTGTTTCCTTAGCATATTGTGATGTATTCACTATGATTTTGGTTAGATTCGACGCGCGTGGAGGCCGGTTTGAGGGGCAAAGGCGTCGCGAGCTATAGATTTCACCGGTTCGAGGTGAGTAATGATTGTAAATCATATCCTAAGGGTTACCCCGGATTTGCACACCGTAGTGCTATATTGAGGTGACTTGCACGCCGGATAGCGAGCGTGGGGTAGAGCACCGTTGGGGATTGCAACTTGGTCTGTCCCGGTTGTTGATTTTACCGCGTATTTGACTATGACGTGTTGTTTTTCACTATGACTTGTGCTTATTGCCATATTTGGTGCTTATTGCCGACTGTTTGAACTTCTTGTGAGCTATCATCATTGTTTTCCTCACTTTTTGAAATATTATTTGAACTCAGTCCATTTGAATTACACTGTTTCATGAACTCAGCTATATTTTTACTCAACCTTGAGTTTTAACTGATATTTGAACTATTGTTTGAGCTGAGCATTTTTGTTTTCATTGATGCCCAAGGGGCTTATGATTATTTTGGACTAATTGAGGCCGAGGGCCATGATTGAGGATCTGATGAGTGATGTGAGGAGGCTTTCAGGCCTCGAGTGATGTGAGGAGGCTTTAATGCCTCGAGTGATGTGAGGAGGCTTTCAGGCCTTGAGTGATTGGTGTGGAGGATTTCAGGCCTCGAGTGATTGGTGAGGAGGCTTTCAGGCCTCGAGTGTATTATGAGCAGGCTTTCAGGCCTTACATTGATATTGTTCAGGCTTTCAGGCCTTATTGATAGCGCTTGGGCTGTAGGAGCCCCTCCGGAGTCTGCACACCCACAATGAGCGCGGGTACCCATATGAGTGAGAGTGAGCCCGAGGGGCTAATTTTGTACTGTATGACTGATACTGAGCCCGAGGGGCTGATACTGATCTGAGTGATGTGACACTGTGCCCGAGGGGCTGATACCATTCTGAGCATTTGATATTGAGCCCGAGGGGCTGTTACTAATTTGAGCTGTGCCCGNGTAATTATTGAAAAGACCATTTTCAAAAGGGATTTGAACTGAGCCAAGGCATTTCTAAAGATATCACATATTTCACTATCTTTCTTGGAAAATTGTACACGGCTTCTATACAGCATGTTGGTTGCTTTACGTGATTTCTTAATGCTCAGTTGTTATTTACTCTTATTACTCACTGAGTTGGAGTACTCACTTTACTCCCTGCACCCCGCGTGCAGTTGCAGGTATTGTTCACCCGGTAGCGGGTTATTAGCTGATTGAAGGTATTACTATTGTAACAGAGCAAGGTGACCGCCAGCGTTCGCGGCACCGGACTTCATCTTTGAACTCCAGTTTTTATTTTATATATACTATTGGCCCTGTATTGGTGTTCAGTCTTCTTTAGATGCTCGTGACTTGTGACACCCCGGTCGGGTTGTAATTGATAGTTTTTAATGCCATTAAGTGGTATTTTCTATTCATTATGTTTAATGACTGTTAAATAGACGATTTGGTTTAGTTGGCTGGCCTTGTCTTCACGAGAGGCGCTATCACGACCGGGTTTGGAAATTGGGTCGTGACAGTGGGCATAAACGTGAAGCTTGGGCCACAGATCATCCCCAAAAGAGTGTCAATTTTAAGTACCTTGGGGCGGTTATTCAAGGGGATGGGGAGTTCGACGAGGACGTCGCACACCGTATAGGGGTGGGGTGGATGAAATGGAGGTTAGCATCTGGAGTCCTGTATTACAAGAAAGTGCTACTGATGCTCAAAGGTAAGTTGTTGATACCCAATTTTTCCTTATATATTTTAAATATGCTCATAAGCCTTCAAAATAGCATATATATGCATATATAAGCATGCACAATGCTTCATTATTTTTCCATAATTTTAAGGGTGTAAATTGATTTATTTTTCCCCTTCTATCCATAATCCCCAATAATTATTTTCAAAATTATTGTTTTGATAATTCATTTATTTGATTTCTATACTTATGCCAAAATATGGCTAATATAATTTTTATGTATTTTTACAATTACATTTAGTATTTTAAGCTAAATTGCATATAATTATAATATTAAGCTATTTTTTAAAATATAATTATATTTTATATGCATAAAATTGGCCTTGCATTTTAAAAATGTTAATTATGTATTTTAAAATATTTTGTCATCTTAAATTATTTTCCAGATATCACTTATTATTTATTAAAATTAAAATAGGAAAAACTGGCTATTTAAATAATAGCCAAATTTGGCTTTCAATTATAGCCAAATCGGACCCCAATTCCCAACCCAATTAATAACCTGACCCATACCCTATTAACCCTTACCCAAACCGGGAACCCACCTACCTATTTGAATCCTGACCGTTGAGCTCCCAAAACAACGGTCCAAACAATTCCATTCCTTTTTAATTCTAATCAACCCCCCTAACCCTAATCATTTTTCCAATCTACCGCCTTTAGATGTTCTCTCATCTCCACTATTCTCAGAAACCTAACCCTAGACTCCTCTACTCACCTCCTTCTCTAGTCATTTCCGGCGACTATCTCTCAAACCCCAAGCCTCCAATGGTCATTCCACCGCCTTTTTCATCACCTCTAAGGCCTTCAAGGGTCCTAGGCCATGTCGATTGGGACCTAGAGTTTCTGATTCTGTTGTTCGAGGCTTATCTGATGTGATTTTGGGCAAAATCACATCATATGTGTTACGATTTGTGGAGTTACAACAAGTTCTTTTGATTTTTATTTGGTTTCATTTAAAACCCTAACTCTCTTCTGAATCTTTCAGATCCGTGTTATTTTCATGCTTTAAGCTTGTTTCCTTCTATGATTTGCTAATTCTCGAGCTTTCCTCTGAAAGATCCTCTACTCTAAATCATTTTTACTTTCATTGAAAACTAGGGATTTTTTGGAGTTCTTTCTACACCTGTTTTAACCGACATCCTTATGATTAAACCTTTTTCCCTTATTTATTTTGACTGATTTTATGTTCCTACTACTTTTTAACCTGACTCTGTTAAAAGCCCTAATTTTTAAAGATTTTCATTACTACATTTCTATGTGTGCTAGCATGATTTTCTCTACTTCTTTTATGTGTGTTAGCATGATTTTCTTTACTTTGTTTCTGTGTGTTAGCCTGTTTACCTGATTCGTGTTAATCTCTTGTGGTCCCCCGTGCTTCGAATATGTTTTACTGAATCTTTAGCCTACTCATATCATCCCTATATAATTATGTTTGCTCATCTCTTGTTTCTTCATGTCTATATAACTGGCCTTGTTTGTTTGCTACTCTTGTTCATTCGTCTCTATTTATATGATAAAATATACAGAATCATGACTCCCCATGATTGATTCTGATTTTCCTTAATTGATGGTGATTGAAAGATATTCTTTTAAAGCCCTGAAAGCTTTACCTCATCTGTTCAAATTAACTGATTTCATTACCTTATTTACCATGGTACTTTGTTTACTTAGTCTTTCCTTAATTGGGTTTTTTCTGAATTTGGTCCTAATTGACTACTCTATGCCTACTGAACCTTGACTCTTTCCTTATTTAATCATGCACCGATTCTTCTTCCTGCTTTATATGGTATTGAATCTTTCTGTTCGATCTTAATTCCCTTGACTTAAGGAAGTACTTCCTTGATTCTCCGATTGATTGATTCTAAGTTCTTAAATTAGTGTACTACTATGATTTTTACCTTATTCCACTACCCACTTTCAACTATAAAGACTCTAAGTCTTTCACAAATAAGGCACCGGTACTTGGCTTTCAAAAACTCCTCTCTTATAAAAATCTCTATTTCTCCTTTCTTCCTTGTGTTATTTGCTACTATTAGCCGGCTGCAAACCAAGGCTAATCATCTGTGGCCTTTGGTTCTTTTATTCTGCTTGCTTCTATCTTCACTGGTATGTCCTAGTTTAACTTAAAGCCTCAACAACAACATGTTTCTCTTCTTGTTTCAGTTTATTTTATTTCTAGCCTGCTTTTACTTGTGGTTCTGTTGTGAAGTTTGTAGTTAGGCTATATTATCAGCATGCTAGTATGACTCCCCTCCCTTTTAATTCATGTATTCCCTTGTGTGATTCAAACATACCTGGACAATTATTCTCCTTACCTGCTGTGTGCTTACCATTCTTATGAATCCCAAATCCCTATCCCCCTCTATGAGTCTATGTTCTCTCTGATTGGTTTGTGATTATGCCAGTTTCAACTATTTTTGAGCATGTCCAAACCAGTCCAAATACCCTTGCTGGGGTTATGTGTTTTCAGTCAAATGTGTGTGTATTCCCAAACCCTTGACCCATGTGTGACTACTGAGTTAAGTCGAACTCAGTGACTACTGAAGTACTTGACTTTATGTATCACTCCAACTTCTTTCAAACAACCTATGTTACCTTATTAACTGCTTTCATAAACAGACTTTTAAGTCCAGACTTTACTAAATTTCTTTCAACATATGTCTTGCACTTCCACTTTATTCTTAGTTTATAAGTTCTACCCCCTCTAGTATGTGTACTGTCTTGGGATCCTCTTGAGTACCCTCTAAACTCTGGCATACTGAGGCTAGCCTTTCCACACTACATTGGTTTAATGCTTGGATACTAAGTCTAGGTGTAAGCATTGCCCGTGGCCCTTGAGACCCTTAGGGAACTTAGATGTACCTAGACTCTGATTGTCTATGGAAATTAGGCTTGAAAGACCATTGGAGGCTTCTGGGAAACTTGGCCCTAATTGTAGGCTCTCTATAGAATAGCTTCTTGATTTTCTATTTTTACTTATGTAATTCATTTATTGGACTGTAATAATTTGTAAACAGAAATTTTGGGTACTTAGTAAAAAGGGGTGGGTAGCTGTATACTTTGTGGCGTAACATGGATAAAAATCCTGCTCTTAGGGTTTACTTTCAAATCTGCCTGCTTAACTCGATAGAAAACATGTTCATAGGGTTTTTATTCTTATTGAATCTGATTGCTTTTGCATAATAGAACCATGCCTATAGGATTACACTTCTAATTTTATTTGCATCATAATAGAAATAATGCCTATAAGGACTTCACTTCTAGTGTCGTTTGCATCAAACAGAAATCATGTTCTTAAGGTTCTGTTTTTTTGTCATGTTAGAAATCATGTTCATAGGGTTTCAAAAAATCATGTCTTAAATCATTTCAAATATAGATACCATGCCTATAGGTTTTAATTCCGATTCAATTCTAATAAGTCTTTCATATGTTACTAAAACTTGTAACGCGCCTAGATACCATGCCTGCAGGGATCTCCCTTCACAATTACGTCTAGTAGTCTAATAAGCCTAATAAGTCAATTTAGTTTTCGCCTAGTTTACTTCTTAAAACTGGACTTATTAAGTGATGACATTTCCTAAGAATAGTTCTTTCAAATTTGACTTAACCTCATTGGATATCCTGCTTACATGTGTCAAAAGGGTCTATTTCAAAAACTTGTTTGTCTCTGCATTAATATATAGACATAGTATTGCACATAGGCAAGCCTTAGGGCATTTTTTCAAAACCTGCATTTCCCTGAAGTTGTTTCCATCGTTCAACATTTCTGATTCTAATAAGCTGTTAAAAAGGAGTCAATAGGCAACTATAAGGGTAGAACTTCTAAATCTGAAAGTGGTGTATTTCTGCATAATTACTTAGAAATCCTATTCTAGGACTTTGATTAATAAAGACCTTAACTGTGTTTGAGAGTTGCTGCTTGTATGTTTGTCTAAGGAGGAAATTGTGAGCCTCTTAATTGCTCCCATTATGTGAAAGTTCTAAATGTTTTTAATTGTCGCCTTAGATTTTTTACCTTTAAAACCTTAGGTGTGCGTCTAGAATCACCCATAGGTAGAGGTCCTAACACCCTCCGGGGCCGTTAAGAAGGGACGGGTAGCAGTACGCAATAGGAATCAGTGACAAATACTCGATTTGCATGACTGATCGCAGCGGACTCAACCTTAGGAAGAGTGGGCGCTAATACTTTTACCCAATAGTGGTATCGGGGTCAATTTCCACAGGGAGCTAGAAAAGGGAGTTGAGTAATTGCTTAGTCTAGAGATGCATTTTGGCTCCTAATTGTACTTCTACCATTTTTGGGTTTTTATAATTATCAACTACAATTTAACAACAACTAGTTAAAACTAAGTTATGCTAAAATATTGATTCCAGGTTGTATGTAAGATAGAGAAAAGCACTAGGGTCGTGGCATTTGCCTTGGTGGTCAACTAATGGGTAGAGATTCCTAATGCACGAATGATGATTATGGGACTTATGCTATAACCGTTGCACTTTTGCACCCTCACTCACACCTCTCGGTAGAGAGAGTGATTTTTCCCAATTGACTCTCTCGAGACCAATTGGGTAGGCCAATTTTCCCAAGCAACTTAGGGTTCAAGTTGGGTAATTACTCTCTCGAGGTTTAACCCGTTGATTGGGACTACCATTCTCATGGGTCCATCCCAATTCCTTGTTGGAATTAATCTTGGGGTCATAGACTCTCTTTCTCAAGAAGAGTCAAGACCCACTAAGTTAGACTTAGTGTTTGCAACCACCAAATCTTAATGAAAACATAAGATTAACCCAAATAACAAACACCGAACATCATTCATGCACTAAAGAATCACACCCATTAATTACCCACACTAGGGTTGAGCCACAACCTTAGCTAATGGGTTTAGCTAGACATAATAGTAATAGAAATTGAAGAAATAGAAGATAAAATTGACATATTAATTAACTATGATGTTAATTTACTCAAATCCACGTTAATACAAGATGAAATTGCCCAAAATAGGCTAAAACTTTGAAGTCACGAGCTTAGCTGTTGTCTGATGCTTAATAATCAACCTAAAAAAGGTAAAATATTCTATTTATAGTACACAGGAAAAACCGGACAAAAATACCCCTGAGGGTCTGGCGCGGACTGCATAGAAATGTCGCGTAGCCACGTAGGGATCATTGGTATTCATATCTCTCTTCTGAAACTGGGGACGCATACCGTACAAATGTGATGCGCGGCCGCAGCTGGATGACGGGTGCGGACCGTGTAGAAATGGGGTGCGGCTGCGTAGGTGTTTTGGTACAAATCCACACTCTCTGAACTTCATCCACGCGGACCGCTCTGATTTGGTGTGCGGCCGCGTGGGCTTTTGCCTTGAATTCCCAGGTCTCTAAACTCTCAACGGTGCGGACCGCATAGAAAGGAGCGCGGACCGCGCAGGTTAGTATGGAATTAGACCGGTCTCTGAACTTTCCTTGCGCGGTCGTGTGGCGAAGCAGTGCGGACCGCACAGGTTAACATTAACATTGCTCATCCTCTGAACGTTTCTGCGCGGCTGCGTGGCAAAGCAGTGCGTACCGCGCAGGTCACTTGTTCCCCACTTCACTTGTCTTTTGACACTTGGCAGATTTCACTCCTTTTTTGAGCCGATCTTTGATGTTTGTTATCTTGTCGCTCAAACCTGCAATCAAGCGCAACTTGTAAGCATTTTGGGACTAATTTATGGCAATTCACGCACAAAACTTAGGCAAGAATGGGTATAAAACATGTAAAAATCACAGTTATCAATGACCAATAAGGGGATGGGAAGGGTAGACATGGATATGATGACCGGTGCGTTAATGCCACGCATAGCCCTTTTTTAAGGAGTGATTACCGTGCATTGTACTGACGTGATCCTATAGGATAACCAACCTAGGACCCCTCTTTACCAAATCCTTTCTTTAAAACTTTTTATTACAATTTGTTCAGAACTTTCTCTTACTACTTGAGTTACTCTATCATGCTATACTTGCAATCATTTGCTTCAATTGTTTGTTTATGGACTAATTTGTAAATATAAGTTCGGTCGGAACCCACAGTTGTGGACCAAGAGGGGTGCCCAACACCTTCCCCTTGAGGTTACTTCTAGCCCTTACCCTAATCTCTAGTAATACAAACCAACCCAAGAGTTAATTACTCTAGGTGCCCTGATGCACCTTAACTCGTTAGGTGGCGACTCTTCAAATACCCAATTCCCAAAAGAAAATGAGTCATTACACCCCGTGAACGTCAAAACCCGGGCTCCTCCCCACGGAGGGAAAAAGGAGGAGCAAAATAAGTTTTATAAAGCGGTAGTTAGACCAGCCATATTATCTAAGACAAATTGTTGGCCAGTTAATAACTCACATATCCGAAAGATAAAAATAGCAGAAATGAGGATGTTGAGGTGGATGTGCGGGCACACTAGTATGAACAAGATTAGGAATAAACATATTCGTGAGAAGGTGGGCGTGGCTCCTATGGATGACAAGATGTGTGAAGCGAGACTCAGATAGTTCGGATACGTGTGCAGGAGAATGTGACGACCCGACCCATCGTCTCATGAGTTACCACTCTATTTCCCCTATTTTATGCTTCTTCATGTTTCGTTATTGGTATGAGGTGCATTAGAGTTGATTTGGATTGGTTTTGATAAGAAATGAGACACTTAGTCTCTTTAAGGAAGGCTTAAGTTGGAAAAGTCAACCGGACGTTGACTTATGAGTTATAGGGCTCGGATGTGATTTTCGATGATTCGGTTAGCTTTGGGGGATAATTTGTGAGTTAGGAGTGTGATTGGAATTGATTTTGGAGGTCCGGTGTAGAATTAGGCTTGCATTGGCGAAGTTAGTATTTTGGTGAATTCCGGTTGTTAGGTGTGATTTTTATTCGAGGGTCGGAATGGAATTTCGAGAGTTATTGTAGCTTCGTTATGTCATTTTAGACTTGTCTGCAAAATTTCATGTCATTCGGACATGGTTTGGTTGGGTTCTTTTATCAAAAATGGAATTTGGAAGTTCTTGAAATTGTTAGGCTTAAATCTGATACAAATTTGGTGTTTTAATGTTGTTTTGAGCATTCCGAAGGTTGGAACCAGTTTGAATAATGTTATGGGATATGTTGGCGTGTTTGGTTGAGGTCCCGAGAGCCTCGGGTGTGTTTCGAGGTGGTTTCGGATCATTTCGGGTTGTTTTGCAATGGCTGAAGCCGGTATATGGTATTGTTCTTCGCGTTCGCAAGGGTCCCCTCGCGTTCGCGAAGAAGGATTTGGCTTCTGGGTTTCGTTCTTCACGTTCGCGAAGAGAGCCTCGCGTTCGCGAAGAAGAGGCAATTCTGTTGCGCAGGTCTTACTTTGGAGGCTCGTATCTCTCAATCTACAATTGGAGATGATTCAAAAAAGAAAGTTGTAGCTCTTTGAATCTGGTTTCCAGAAACATATTACAATAGTCATTTGGAGTTGTGTGTAAAACATTATGACCATTACACTAGAGGCTGTCCGAGCAAAGTTTGGAAAATGAATTTTTGGAACTTTGTTCTTCGCGAACGCGAGATGAGGATCGCGAACGCGAAGAACAAATCCCTGGGCAACAGAATAAAGTCTAAACTTCGTCCCATTTGCCATTTTTGATGATTTGGAGCTCGGATAAGGCGATTTTTTGGGAGATTTTTGCAGAGAACAACGGGGTAAGTATTCTTAACTAAATTTTGATTGTATAACTTGAATCTATCACTAGTTTTGGTGTTTAATTCGCGAATTTTGTTGGAAAAGTATAGAAAACCCTCTTGGATAGAATCATGGACTTGAGGGTCGAAATGTTATGGAAATTGGGTAATTATTTGTATGGTTAGACTCATGGCGAGATAAGGAATCCGATGATGTGAATTTTGTAATTTTTCGAGAAGTGGGCCCAAGGCTCGGGTTTTGCTAGTTTCGCGATTTTTGCTATTTATCGATTGTTTTCGATTGTGTATTGTTCCCTTAGCATATTGTTATATATTCGCTCTGATTTTGGTTAGATACGACGTACGTCGAGGCCGGTTTGAGGGGCAAAGGCGTCGCGGGCTAGAGATTTCACCGGTTCGAGGTGAGTAATACTTGTAAATGATATCCTGAGGGTTTGAAACCCTGGATTTGTACCCATAGTGCTATATTGAGGTGACTTGCACGCTGGATAGAGAGCGTGGGGTAGAGCACCGTTGAGGATTGTGACTTGGTCCGTCCCGGTTGTTGATTTTACTGCGTATTTCACTATGACTTGTTGTTTTTCACTATGACTTGGGCTTATTGCCATAATTGGGGATTATTGCCGACTGTTTGAACTCATTGTGAGCTATCATCACTGTTTTCCTCACTATTTGAAATATTATTTGAATTCAGTCCATTTGAATTACACTGTTTCATGAAATCATCTATATTTTTACTCAAACTTGAATTTTTAACTGATATTGAACCATTGTTTGAGCTGAGCATTATTGTTTTACTGATGCCCGAGGGGCTTATGATTATTTTTGGACTGATTGAGGCCGAGGGCCATATGTGAGGATATGTTGAGTGATGTGGGGAGGCTTTCAGGCCTCGAGTGTATTGTGAGGAGGCTTTAGGCCTCGAGTGTATTGTGAGGAGGCTTTCAGGCCTCGAGTGTATTATGAGCAGGCTTTCAGGCCTTATAGATAGCGCTTGGGCTATAGGAGCCCCTCCGGAGTCTGCACACCCACATTGAGCGCGGGTACCCATCTAGAACAGACAAATTTTAGACAGTGGTAACAATGGCATTGTTATACGTGTTTTGGTCAGGTAACAATGACTGACCAGTGGTAACAATGGCACTGTAACACGCATTTTTGGTCAGGTAACAATGACTGACCGTTCAGGTAACAATGATTGACCAGGAGCATAAATTATGCCCGAGGGGCCGGAACTATTTTTGAGATATTGCCCGAGGGGCGAACTTTGATGCGCTCATCTTGCATATTTACTTGTATTTTTACCTGTTATACTGTGGTAATTATGCCCGAGGGGCGGATTTTTCTGTGCTTATCAGCACTAACTATTCAAAATTATTTTCGTAATTATTGAAATGATCACTTTCACAAGAGATTTGAACTAAGCCAAGGTATTTCTAAAGATTTCACAGATTTTATTGTTTTTTCAGAAAATTGTACCCGGCTTCTATACAGCATGTTGGTTGCTTTACGTGATTTCTTGCTGCTCAGTTATTATTTAGTTTTGTTACTCATTGAGTTGGAGTACTCACTTTACTCCATACACCTCGCGTGCAGATGCAGGTATTATTCACCCGGTAGCGGGTTTGAGCTGGTTGAAGGTATTGCTATTGTAGATGAGCATGGTGACCGCCAGCGTTCGTGGCACCGGACTCTGTCTTTTGATTCTAGATTTTGTTTGTATATTATTGGCCCTGTAGTAGTGTTTGGACTTCTTTAGATGCTCGTGACTTGTGACATCCCAGTCGGGCTGTGTTGGGTTGTAAATATCGATTATTATTGTCATTTAGTTGTATTTATCTAATCATTTATGTTTAATAATTTCGAAAGAGGCGTTGTTGTTCTGTTGGCTGGCCTTGTCCTCACGAGAGGCGCCATCACGTCTAGTTAGGGAATTGGGTCGTGACAAGTTGGTATCAAAGCCTAGGTTACTAGGTCTCACGAGTCATGAGCAGGTTTAGTAGATTCTCGCGGATCAGTATGGAGACGTCAGTATTTATCCTCGAGAGGCTGCAGAACCTTTAGGAAAACTTCACTTTCTTGGAATTCTTATCGTGCGTACTTGTTTCAGCTTGAGATATAACTCTTGAAATTCCTTCCATACGTCTATATGCGCACGTGAGCGCTCAGCGTCAGATGTGCCTTGATGGCTTGTGATTCCCTGATCAAGGGGCGTCTCCATGAGTTTGATGTTGGGCCAGTCTGGAGGACTTGAGGCCGGATCTTTGCCATGGTTTGAGCATCGAGGTGCTGATTGTGTGAGCAAGTGTTTTGAACTTATATGTTCGGTATTATCCCTATTAGCCGGAATGGCGGTTGGATATCCATGGGATGAGTATGTTAGTACTGCAAGATGTCTCTATATGACTTGGTAGTGATGAGGAAGTCTGCTGGATAATAGATGAACTGTTAAGTGTTCGATTCCTATTGTGATTCGATGTGTAGCCCGAATATGGGCGCGTGAAGAATATTTTTGTGTCTCCTAGTTGGGGAGGGTAGTGCATTACATGTGGCGGCATGAGTTCAGACTCAAGAAGATTAATGACTGTGTAACGTATATGATGGTGGAAGGTATATTGAAGTACTAAATTAAGGCAAAGTAGGTGGATTATCTCCTGCGGAGTGTTCTTAAGTGGTATGATCCTTATGTGTATGTTAGAAGATCTCATGTGTAATTGAAGGGTACGTGTTGAAATTCGACAATTCGGGTCGCTTAAGAGAGTGGACTCAACTGATGTAGAGATGGATGCGAGAACTGTAGAGGATTATAGTACTAGATGATCTGTGTTTCACAAACTTGTAAACGATTTGAGTTTAATATCACTATGGTATTGTGGCATCATTAGAGTAGAAGCATTATGGGTTATTGAGTGTGTTCTGGTATATTGCTTCGAGCCAAGTTGGGGAGGTTGTTGTTGATTAGCTGATCGTACGGTCACGTGCTATGCTGGTTCTGTTTCGAGTTATGCTGGCGGATCAGTCCTGGTTACAGAAATTGAGCCGAGGATGGCATGAGTGGAGCAAAATTTTGACAAAGGTTATATGGTGCTTCATAGATGTGTGAAAATAATAGGATGTCTTAAGCTGTCATTGATAAAGAATACTCAGTGTATGGAGAAGGAAGATGTTTGTTTGTATTGGAATGAGATCATATCCTGTGTGTCAAAGTGCTAATGAGGCACGGATGGTTATGTCCGTTTGATCGGGTAAATTGCAGTTCGAATATGAAGTAAATGACTCTCGCGAATGATTTTATTGTGTTCAAGATTCTACATGTAACAATCAGGTGTCTTAAGGTTGTGTGCATGGTAGAGACTGTGTTTTCATCGGAAAAGGTCAAGACTTATGGTATTTTTATGTTGATTATGGGATCCTATGTATCGGTATCTGGGAAGTAATGGTAACGAATTCAGATTCGCAGGAAGTTCTTCAAAGTAAAGTATTCTGGAATATGGTATTTTTGGGAACATTTGAGAGGGTATTCGGTAGCCTATGGGTCTTAGACAGTGTGGTCCTATGTTCGAGTATCGTGTGTTAAACCTGGGCTGAGGTATTGTGGTGCTACAGCAAGGAGGAATATCAAGTTGATGATGTATCAGAGGGGAAGTTTGATAAATGGAATAGGTTGATAGTAGACTGAGTCGGTATGGCAAGGGTATGATTAATTCTTCGTATGTGTTCGAGGTAATGAGCCTTACAGGCATCTTGCAGCAATGCTCTTGAGTTTTGGCAGCTTGCTTAGCTTGGTTTGGGTAGAAGGATTCAGTCCTGGCAGTTTAGCTTGTGCACATGGAATTGGGGGAGAGAGTCCTTGTTGGGTTTTACCGTGGTTTGGAGATGAATATATTTTCTATGGGTATGCGAAGCATGGAATGTGTAATGATTCTTCTTCTAGATGGGATTGACGGAAGGTCTTGGCTAGATGAGTTACAGTTCAGTTCTGAAAAGAAGTTCATAAAATTCTTAGGCAACGGGTAGCCTCAGGTAATCAAAGAAATGGTACTGCTAATTGGAAGTGATTTGACGAGAGTATATGTATCGGAAGAAGGGTAATGTGATTAGACCGATGATACTTCGGTATTATTGCGGCACTTTCTTGCTAGATCGACTGCTGATATCTGAGTTTGTTTGATGGCACAGGGGAATTTTAGAATATCTTTCGTGGAATGATTGGGTACTCGAGGTGTGATATGTATTCATACTACGAAATTTGGGGATTAGGTACAGTGATTCGTGTGCTATATGGAGTTGGAGACTGGGAGTTCTCAGGTACAGACTATGTAGTGGTTGTGGATCGTCTGTATTGGTACCGTTAGTGGCTATTGGGATTTGGAGGCTCGGGTGGATCTTTCTTTGCTTGGTATATTAGATTTTGGATATGATATTGGGGTGTAGACTGGTTGTCTCAGTGTTGGGTTATTCTAGACTATTGTCTATGGGATATGTTGGAAAATGCCACAGGTTGCGTGGCGAGGTGCATTGGATTATGTTCTAGCAGAGTGGTTTGTATTCCAAAGACCAGCGGATGGCTGGGAAGGATTGCTTTCCTTAATTGGGCCTTTGTGGCGGATGTCAGTGTAGAGGTTTCTACCATTGATTCAATTCCGGTATTAAGGGACTTTTCGGATGCCTTCCTTGTGGTCGAGCATGTCGCCGAGCGAGACTGTGGATTTCGGTATTTATTTAGTGCCGGGCACCGTATCGTACGGCTCCAACAGGAGTTATAGTAGTGGAAGGAGCAGCTTCAGGCTTCTTGGTATTGAGTTCGTTGGCAGGCCGATGTGGCTACGTATTTGGCTTGACTTAGCTTGGTTAGTCCCGAGTTGAATTGTTGAGGGATAGGTTGATTCGATTGTTATTGAACTTGTTAGTGATCTGGGGAGATCTATGAGTTGCTTTTCTGTGCTGTGAGGCTTTATGATTGGTTGGATATGGGCACATGTGGTGCGGTTCTATTAAGGAGTAATAGAGAAAGTCGAGCGTGAAGAGTAATTGAGTGTGGCTCGGTAAATGGAGTATTAGTTATGGCCTATCGGGTTGTGTGTCGTATGTTATTTGTTTCACCGTGGGTGTAATGAATAGCTTTGGTTTCAGACATCAAATTATGCATGGCTGTCGATTTTGAGCACGGCCACTTGAGGTGTTTCATGTGTAACGGTGTTTGGGTAGAATCGCGTATTGTGGCAAGGCCACGCGGGGTATGACCCTTCAGGGTAGATTCAGGTATCCTATTTCCATGATGTGAGACGGGGTCTCAGCCTTATGTTGTA
>MU728221.1:155222-177302 GCA_026770625.1 Nicotiana glauca | reverse complement strand
GGGGTGTATTAAAACCAAAAACAGGGCATTGTGCGAAAGCATATATGATGAGGTAAAAAAAGGAGGTGTGACAGCCACAGAAGGTTAATTTCTTTTAAAAGAAGTCGCTGCAGAAAATATTGTGTCTTTTATGGTTAAACCTTTTGTGGCCACTTTAGTCGCTACTAAAGAACATTTATAGTGGCGACATAATCTTGCCACTGAACAAAAATATTTTTTGTGAAAATTTTAGTCGCTATTAAAAGACATTTATAGTGGTGACATAATCTTGACAATGAATATAAATATATTTTGTGGTGATAATAGTCGCTGCTAAAGATGAATATATAATTGCAACCCACCTAATATTTGTTCTTATGGAACAATTTTTTGTAGCATTTTTTCCAACCTTTTGTGACAACTCCGTCGCCACAAAATATGTTCTTTTAGGGTGACAACAAGTGTCGCCACAAATAACCTTCAGTTATGGTTTTTTTTGTGGCAATACAAAAGTCGCTGCTAATACCTTATGGCAGCGACTCGTAATGGCGTCGCCACAATAAAGTTGATTTCTTGTAGTGCACCTAAACCAACCTTTCTAACTTCAGCAAATGGCTCCTGAGCTAAATTAAATGAAACGATAAGCCTATTATGGCATCCATTATACTTTCAAAATCAAGTCAGCCAATGCATCTTCCCGTTTAACATTAACTCCTTGAGAACTTCGATCAATCCTGTAACTAACTTTCCCAATACTTCTCCATCTGTTGCTACAAAGACTAAATACTTAAAACATCTGAAACACGAATTGATTCACACCAAGGGTCAGCATAATAGAAACTGGCATAATATATGATCTCGTTCACCTTGTACTCTTTGGTAATAGGACGAAAATGAAATCGAAAAATCAATACTTGCACCTAAAATTCTACTGTTATAGGCAGCTCTTTGTAGTCACTTGTAAAAGGAATAACTTATACACATAAAGTGCATTACTAAACAAATGATCACATATACACAGTAGTCCATGACACGAGACATTAACTTTAAATTCTAGCACAAAAATTGCAAAAAAGGTGCTGATTAAATGCGCAAAGAATAATGCAAGGATCATTCTTTACTGCACGAGACATGTGCTGATTCACAAGATTTGAATCATGTGACAAGTTGTAAAATGATTTGCAAACGAATTTGAATGTGGAGTGAAAGTTAACTGCTACAAATGCATTATAATTTCTTATTGCATTGTAGAAGCTAGTCACACAGTAATGGATTTTGCAGCAAGAATACATCTCATTAAGTAACTTGCCATGGCATACACTTCACGCATAGGCTATGAACATTCAAATAAAAAATTCCTTAGGGAAATGGAGACAAACACAACAAAACATATAAATATGACATTCTTCTGAGAAAACAGAAACATGCTTCAAATAACAACCTGAAAACTAGCTTATCTATACCTCATGCATGAATGACCTGCAACACTATGTTATAAATCATAATGTAAAATCAACACTATGTGAGGCAAAGTTATAGCAACGGCAATACAGAATCCAAGAACTGCTAGAGGAAACTTGCCAATTTTTTGGTTGACATTAAAATCAACCTTTGGAACTTCAGCAAATATCTCATCAGCTAAATCAAAGAAATGATGAGCCTATCATAACGTACACAAAGATATATTTTTGATCGAGTCAACCAATGCATCTTCCCATTTAACATAATTACTCGAACTACTGAAGTACATCCTGGACGCCACCAATGGTGATCATTATATGTGATCTTGATCACTTTGTACTCTTTGGTAACAGGACTAAAACCAAATCCAAAAATTAATTCTACCATCACAAAATCTATTGACATAGGCATCTTTTTCTAGTCATTTGTTACAGGATTGTAAACATAGAGTGCATCAGGATCATGAATGCACAGTAGTCCATGACAAGAGTTGACCACTGTAAATTCAGGCATATAGTTTGCAAAAGGAGTGCTGATTTTTCTCACAATTGCTTCTTCACTACCATGATCAGAAAATCAAGAAAGCACAACTAATTAAACACAAGAAAAATGATGCAAGTATCGTTCTTTAATGCATGAGAAATTTGCAAATTCGCAAGCTAGGATCACGAGACAAGTTGTAAAACGATTTGGAACAAACTTGAATTGAACTAGAGATGTTATGGGAAGCCTAGAAGCTATGTCAAAGACTATTTCTTGAGGTAGGGAATCGAATCCATATCTCATGGGAGGTTCATCGGATTTTGACACTTCTGTTTGTTGGTTTCTATATCCATGACACATACAAAAAATAGTTATACAAAGATAAGTAGACAGACTTGGAAATGGATGCCTGGACTTTTAGGAACTCTGGTAATTCTTATAGTCCGTAAACAAAAGTGTATGTTGCATAAGATGGCTGTTTGAATCAGTGGGATTCTTTTAAAATAATGCATATCTTGGTACTGGGGTAATGCATTAAGATAACAACAAAGGATTAAAGATCCATGTGTCAGTATTTCGAATCCAATTATAATCAAACAAAAGGTCCAAACCATAGTGGGGAGCAAGCTGTAAATGCTAAAATATGTTAAGCATATATGACAATTTTTCAATAAGAAGATATAAATAATTTTGATGATCTAATTTTGTAAAAGATCTGCTGGTGGGATAGCAATCCAATTAAGGCAACCAATATGAACAAATGTCTCAAACAAATTAGGTATCCCCTGAAACTTTAGTGTCCTAAAGATACCATTTTGAGGATCATATGAAACCAAATTTCCACCTTTATAATCAAGCAATAGCTCTCCATTCATCAACATGCATAGGACTTTCACCAATGGTTGCAAATGTTGAGTGACGAAATCTGGAGTTGGTGTATAAGCTCCAATTATGAACTCCTTCACCCATGACTCTTTCACATTGTATTCTTTCATTACTCAAATTTCTATTCCTTCGCCATTTTGGCGAGGCAAAGTTAGAGAAACAGCAAGACAATCTTCAACAACTGCTAGATGAAAGTTGCCAATTCTTGGGTTTAAATCAAAATCACTTTTTGGCACTTCTCCAAATACCTCAT
Source organism: Nicotiana glauca (assembly GCA_026770625.1). Taxonomy (NCBI): domain Eukaryota; kingdom Viridiplantae; phylum Streptophyta; class Magnoliopsida; order Solanales; family Solanaceae; genus Nicotiana; species Nicotiana glauca. The sequence goes on along the minus strand of MU728221.1, from coordinate 174,241 downwards.
CAGCTAAATCAAACGAAATGATGATCCTGTCACGATGTCCATAATACATCCCAAATCGAGTGAACCAATGCATCTTCCCATTTAACGTAATTCCTTGAGAACTTGGATCAATACGGTAATCAACTTCCCCTATACTTCTCCATCTGTTGCTACCAAGACTAAGTACTTGAATATCTGATTTACCAGTGTAGGGAACCCGGAATCTACGATAGCGCCAGTGGTCGTTATAATACATATTGACACAATTTATGATCTTGATCACCTTGCACTCTTTGGTAACAGGATGAAAACCAAATCCAAAAATCATTTTTTGAACACCAAATTCTACTGTCCCAAACAGTTCTTTGTAGTCTCTCGTAAAAGGATTGTACACATAAAGTGAATCACTATAAATAGAAGCACATATGCAGAATAGTCCGTTGCATGAGCCGACCACCTTAAATTCAGGCACAGAGTTTGCAAAAGGGGGTGCTGATTTTCCTTACAACCTCTTCCCGGTCTGAAAATTCAAGAAAGTGTAGTCGATTCCTTAGAGGATTATTGATGATAGGTGATAATAGGTAAATTAGACTATAATTACGCCCTAAAGAACCACATTTTTGTATCGTTGTTACGGTAAAAAGTGATAACAAAGTGCTCTGATTAATGCTTTTCATGATTTGCATGATATATCCAATAAAAGAAGTATGTGGAGTACTTTTGGGATAAATTACGAAGAAAAGGAGGCCAATCATACAATATCCATAAAGTGCACCAAGCGAAGGGACAAAACCAAAACTGAAGCTGGTCTGCCGCTGTCCATGCGTAACTGCGGCAGAACACTACTACAGATTTTGAAGGCCACTCTAGCTGCGGTCCTACCGGTCCTGGCGTAACCGTGGTAGGACCGCGGCAAGACGCGTAAACTTCAGGGAGCAAAGTGCAAAACACGTAATCTTAAGCCCTAATCCCTATATTAAACGAATGAAGCCGGTCAAGAAAGAGGAGCACGCCACTTTGGAGTAAAAATACACATGGGATCGTGAGGAAGTGGAGAATTCTTAGTTTTCTTCATCTTTTTCTAGTATTTTCAATTGATTCAACAATCATGCAATTGTTTGATTACATCATGAGTGGCTAAACACCCATTATTTTAGGGTTGTGAGTTAGCCATGAATATTGTTGTTTGATATTAGCTTGACCTTGATTATAATTCACCAATATATTGTTGTTTCTTCAATTCTACGTTTAATTGCTTAATTGTCTGGCCAACAGTTAGGTTCTATTTACTATCTATGCTATGCTTGGGAAAGCCATGTTTAGATTAGAGAAGAATTGAAGAGAGCATGATCTTAACCCTTAGGGGGAGCGAATTTGTGGTTAGGATAGGATTATACCTAGTCACCGTGCTTAATTAAATATCGTAATCTTAATGCGTTCTTAATATATTGATTTCATAGGAATATAGGCGTTAATCTATTGAGAATAGGTGAGTAGTACTTCGGGAGATGGCTATGAGAGCATTTATCGATTAATTAGCAACCATGGGTGAATTATATGAAAGGGAGAGTTAATTAGAATACAATACGAATGGTGAATCGATCACAGCCCTGGAATACTTGTCTCTAATGAATACACAACAATCAATTCGTTACTTGATAATTTAGTATTACTTAGAATCGTAGTATAGCATAATCATATTATTGAACTTTGATTTTAGCTGGACTGAATAACAATTTTATTAATTCCGTGAGTAGTTTATACAAGTCTCTGTGGGTTCGACACTCAACTTATCATTATATTACTTGTCGACCACATGTATTTGCGTGTGCGTTTGGGAGCAACAAGTTTTTTTGCGCCGTTGCCGGGGACTTGGATATTAGCTACTTGCTAGTTTTTGCTTTAATTGCTTATTTCGTCTAGTCTAACGTTACTTGATTGTTGCTTAGATCTTAGGAACTTTGATTAAATGTGTAGGGTCAGAAGCCAGGACCGACTTCAAGGCTTTGATCCTGAACCTGAGAGAACATTTCACAGGAGGTTGAGGGAAGCAAGGGACACGAATAATATTCAGGCACTTCTTCAATTTCCTGTGGACATGGCAGAGGAGCAACCCATGGCTGTTCAGGAGGTGGCGATGCCCAGCATTGATAATGTCACCTCCAGTATAGTGAAGCCCAGGATCACTGGGTAGTTTGAGCTGAAACAGAGTATGATCCAGTTATTTCATGCAAACGGGCAATTTATGGGTCTTCCACACGAGGATCCACAACAGCATATTCTGAACTTCTTGGAGATTAGTGATACTTATATCACTAATGGGGTCACTCCAGACTATGTGAGGCTCACACTTTTTCCATTCTCTCTGTTGGGCGAGGCTAAGCGATGGCTAAAGGAAGAACTAGCTAATTCCATTACATCATGGAATGATTTGGCAAGAAAATTTCTAGCAAGGTTCTTTCCTTCAGGCAAAACTGCAAAGATCAGAAGTGAGATAGTGGCCTTCAAATAGAACGCGGGAGAATCTTTATACTCGGCATGGGAAAGGTTAAAGGGGCTACTCAGAGACTGTCCTTATCACAATCAGACGAATGAAGTGTTAGCTCACACTTTCATAGAAGGGCTACATTCTGAAACAAAGATTGTGGTAGATGCTGCAGCTGGAGGTCAAGTGTTGGAGAAAAGCTTTGACGAGATATATGCATTATTGAACAAATTCTCCAGAGCAATCCTGATTGGCAAGGAGAGATGGGCAGACACACAGTGTAAAAGTCTGCAGGGGTTCTTGAGTTAGATGTCGTCTCAGCGTTATCAGCGCAGATTGCTACACTAACCAATCAAGTCAACCAGATGAACTTGAGTATCAACAAGCAACAAGTACAACAGGTTCAAATATTTTGTGAAATATGTGGTGAGGATCACATGAGCAATCTATGCCCAGCAAATCCAGAGTCTGTATATTTTGTGGGTAATGCAAATCGAGACCAAACAAATCAGTACGGGGACACCTACAATCCCAACTAGAGGAACCACCCAAACTTCTCTTGGGGTGAAAACCAGGGCACTCATAATCAATACATGCCTCAAGTCCCTCAACAGCAATATAGACCACCTCAGGTTGAACAACAAGCGAGTCGTACAAGTCACCTTGAAGACATGTTGAAAAAAATGATGGCTGAATAGCAAGCCCTCACCACAACAGTGAGAAATTTAGAGCGTCAAATGGGGCAACTTGCCAGTGCTCAAAACAATAGACCACCAAGGGCTCTTCCAAGTGATACTGAGCCTAATCCTAAAGCTCAAGTCAATGCAGTTAACTTGAGAAATGGAAGAGCACTAGAAGAAGTTCCAAAGAAAAAGAAGAATACAGCTCATCCTGAAGGAGAATTCGTTCCCAAGCTAGTTGAGTGGAATGAGAAAGATGATAAAGGGCCCAAGCCAGTAATTGAGACTAGGCCGCCACCTCCGTTTCCACAAAGACTGCAGAAGCAAAAAGATGATGCTAAGAACAAGAAATTCCTAGATATTCTGAGCCAAGTGAGTGTGAATTTGCCTTTGGTGGAAATTTTGCAGGAAGTGCCTAAGTATGCAAGGTATCTCAGAGATATTGTGGCAAACAAACGAAGACATGCAGAGTTTGAAACAGTTACACTTACTGAAGAGTGCAGTGCCATAGTTCTGAGTAAACTTCCTCCTAAGTTGAAGGATCCTAGGAGTTTCACAATTCCTTTGTCTCTTGGAAAACAAGAAGTTGGTAGAGCCCTATGTGATTTAGGGGCTAGTATAAATTTGATGCCATACTCTTTGTTCAAGCAACTTGGATTGGGGGCGATCAGACCTACTACAATCACTTTACAACTAGCAGATAGGTCATTAGTCATGCCCGAATGAATCATTGAGGATGTGTTAGTTCATGTGGGAAAGTTTATTCTTCCTATTGATTTTATTGTTCTTGATTATGAGGCAGATGAGGAAGTTCCCATTATTTTGGGGCGACCATTCTTAGCCAGTGGTGGAGAAATTATTGATGTGAGAGCAGAAAAGTTAAAAATGAGAGTTGATGATGAGGAGGTCACTTTTAATGTGTACAAGGCACTTAAGCTCCCTAAGCATTATGAGGACTTGTGCATGATTACTGTGGTAGAATCGAAAGGGATAAAGCAGGGTCCTTATATGAATTATAGTGATCCATACGGGACAACTGAATTAGAGGAGGTAGTGTTTCCAGCTGAGCGTGTTAAGATGATTGAGAAAAGAGCCAGAGATGAAAGAGGAGACCTTCTGAGAGCATACAAAAAGGCTAGAATTCATGGGAGAGAGAAGAAGAGAAAGCGCACAGCCTGATCAGAGTAGCAGAGTCGTGCCACAACTATAAATAAGGCACTTGTTGGAAGGCAACCCAACATGTATATCTTTTAGCTATTAATTTTTTTTAGTGTCAAGTTTTGTGTTGTTTTTCTTTTGCAGAGTAGTGGAAGCCTGAGCACCCAAAGTTGAAGCTGAAGAGCATGTTTGAGCTTAAGTGTGGGGTCGTCCCGACCCTTAATATTGAGGATCATGTCTGAGCTAGGCCCGAGAGGGTCTCAGGGAGTATTTCTCACCCCTGTTTTAATATTTCTCTATGATCATGCATCGAGGACTATGCATAATATAAGTGTGGAATGGGAAAACTACTTTCTGAAGGGTAATTGTATAAAATTATTTTTTTTTAGTTTTTCTTTTAGAACTCGTAGTAGACATAGTCTAGGTTCAATGAAAAAAAAAACGAAAATTGAAAAAAATGTGAAAAAGTTCAGACTTTTCCCGACGATGGATCTTTTGGAAAATTTTCTCGAGGGATAAAAGTCCGATTTAAAATACTAAAAAGATTTTTATTTTTGTTTTATTTTATTTTTTGAATAGCTAGGTAGTATTCCTTGGTTTTTCTTTAGGCACCGGTTCTTTTCCAAAGGATGTAGCTCGAACCGGGCATTTTAATTTCTTTTTAGGAGTAGTTTAGGAAGAAACTGAGTCGTTATGAGATACTCATTGACATGATTGATGCTGGCACATTAGGCTATGACATACATTCTGTTTTCCTGTGTACTTGGTTTGAGTTGTGAGGCCTAAGTAAAGTAAATAGCCTATTTTGTGACGCCTTTTCTCAGTTGTTTGACTTGTATACCACATAGTGTAAGGTTGTTTAAAGTTCTCAATTATGTGTGCTTTCTTGACTTGAGAGTTGACAGAACCGTCTTGATTAAGTCATGTGCAACATGTGTGTGAGGATTTGTGATTTTTTGTGCTATCCTGTATAGTCTAGAACTTGCCCCGTGTGTTAATTGAAGCGAAATTGTAAGTTGTGCTAAACTAGGAGATGACGTAGGCATTTTCTTGCTTGATCATGGATGTGCTTGTCACATAAAAATAAAATTTTTTGTTGCTAACCCCTTTGAGCTTATAGACCTTTCTTTGGCACCCACATTACAAGTCATACCTTTATTTTGTTCTTAATTTGATATTGATTGAACCTGAACCTCCTAAGGCACTTAGTCGCTAAAAGAAGTAAGGATAGATACTGGGGAGCATCTTTTGAGTGGAACCATGAAAGGACCCGTTGGTGCACTAAAGTTGAAATTAAAGGTCACTAGCCGATGAACTTTATTGTATGGAGTGTGTGGAGAAAAGAAAAGAAAAATGATAGTGAATGTATATAGAAAAAAATAAACACCTCCAATTCTTACTGATTTGTACTAGTAAAAAATAGAGAAGCGCTTGATTGAAAAGAGGGCTATGTTGTATGTGGCAAATGGGTTGGTTGAGAAGAATATGAGCTTGAATTGTAAATGTAGTGTATTAAAGTGCTTAGGAAGGTGAGTCACTATTTATAAATATATCCTACCCGTTCCTTAGCCTACATTACAACCTAAAAGTCCTAATTGATCCTAAATTTGGCTAGCTTAAATTAGTAGAGATATACACTACGGGCAAGCTTATGGTATGACCACGGGATGCATATGAATCCTTTGTGAGAGTGAGTGAATTTTGTTCAATTGTGTGATGTCCTTAAATTATATTCAAAAGTATATTTGAATGTGTGGACCAATTTATACTCATTGTTTCGTTTGTTGGTGAGTCCACATGATCTCATGAATGATTTGTAATATTGTAAACTTTCTTATTGGGTAAGTGCATGAATTGAGGGTGCTTAGTGATTGCAAGTCGATTGTTGAGGTTGGGTAGTGACGAATAGGTTGTTGGAATTTATTGAATTGAAATATTTTACTTGGGTATGCTTAAACGGGAAGAATGTGAAATTTTATGTGTTGATGCTTGTGTGCTGATATTGATTATAGTCTAGGGTATAGTGTGTGGATAAAAGTTAAAGTACTCTTCTATAATTGATACTTGTATGTAGTTGGGGGGTTTATCAGATTGTCCAATTGCTCGAGGACGAGCAACGTTTAAGTGTGGGGTGTTGATGATAGGTGATAATAGGTAAATTAGAATATAATTTGGCCCTAAAGAACCACATTTTTGTATAGCTTTTACGGTAAAAAGTGATAACAAAATGGTCTGATTAGTGCTTTTCATGCTTTGCAGGCTATATCTAATAAAAGAAGTCTGTGGAGTACTTTTGGGATCAATTATGGAGAAAAGGAGGCCAATCATACGATATCCACAAAGTGCACCAAGCGAAGGGACAAAACCAGAACTGAAGTTGGTCTGCCGCTGTCCAGGCGTAACTGCGGTAGGACCGCGGCAGGATGCGTAAAATTCAGGGACCAAAGTGTAAAATACGGAATTTTAAGCCCTAAACCCTATATTAAACGAAGGAAGCCGGCCAAGAAAGAGGAGCACGCCACTTTGGAGCAAAAACACACACGGGATCGTGAGGAAGTGGAGAATTCACAGTTTTCGTCAACTTTTTCTAGTATTTTCAATTGATTCAACAATCATGCAATTGTTTGATTACGTCATGTGTGGATAAATTAAACACCCATTGTTCTGGAGTTGTGAGTTAGCCATGAATATTGTTATTTGATGTTAGCTGGACCTTGATTATAATTTACCAATATATGGTTGTTTCTTCAATTCTGTGTTTAATTGCTTAATTGTCTGGCCAACAGTTAGATTCTATTTACTATCTATGCTATGCTTGGGAAAGCCATGTTTAGATTAGAGAAGAATTGAAGAGAGCATGATCTTAACCCTTAGGGGGAGCAGATTTGTGGTTAGGATAGGAATATACCTAGTCACCGTGCTTAATTAAATATCATAATCTTAATGCGTACTTAATAGATTGATTTCATAGGAATATAGGCATTAATCTATTGAGAATAGGTGAGTAGTACTTCGGGAGAAGGCTATGAGAGCATTTATCGATTAATTAGCAACCATTGGTGAATTATATGAAAGGGAGAGTTAATTAGAACACAATACGAATGGTGAATCGATCACAACCCTGGAATACTTGTCTTTACTGAATACACAACAATCAATTCGTTACTTGATAATTTAGTATTACTTAGAATCGTAGTATAGTATAATCATATTTTTGAACTTTGATTTTAGCTGGACTGAATAACAATTTTAGTAATTCCGTAAGTAGTTTACACAAGTCTCAGTGGGTTCGACACTGAACTTATCATTATATTACTTGTCGACTACGTATACTTGCGTGTGCGTTTCGGAGCAACAATTATCTGTGTGAAAAATGATGCAAGGATCGTTCTTTGACACACGAGATAGGTGCAGATTCACAAGCTTTTTATCATGTAAGAAGTTGTAAAATGACTTGGAAGAAAACTTGAATTGGACTAAAGATGAAATGGGAAGTCGGGAAGCTATGTCAATAACAATTTCTTGAGGTAAGGAATTAAATCCATTCCTGGGGAAGCTTGATTCTTGGTTTCTACATCTATGATACCTTGAAAAACAGGCACTCAAAGTCAAAGATAAGTAGAAATACTTGAAATGGAGCACGATGCTGGAGAAAAAGAACAAAGATGCGCGGAATTTAGGACCTCTTGTCCTATTCAAGTTTTTAATATATATATATATATATATATATATATATATATAATATATACACACACTCAGTGTTCTCACCTTGGGAAAATTCATAAATACTCGTAAATTAGAAAGTTCGATGCAATTACCTTAATTCGAACAAAAATGGTGAGGGTATCTTGATATATGTTATTTGGTGAGGGTATTATGCTGATTGACAACGATCGAACAAAAACTTGAAATGTGGAGAAGCACTATAAAAAAATAAAGATTTTAGAATATATAAAAGTAAGACCGAATGCAAGATGATGTTTGGCTAAAAATTTTATGTTTTTGCATGTAATTTACCTTGTATTAATGTAACAACATCAAAATACAAATTATATTGATGGTAGTATCTAACGATAACATTTCAAGGAAGTAGAACAACAATAATGGAAATAAAAAAAAATGCAGAAGTTATGTAAGATAGAATAGAACCAAAGAAGGGGATGAGAAGCTAGACTCAGAATTAGGGAGGAGAGGACTCAGACATTTCTCTCAACAATATTTGCATAACCCCAAATCACGGACCATTGTCCCTTATAATAGAACCATTCTTACACCTATTACTCAACCTGGATCCCAAATAAACCTGGCCCTACTGCTTGTACTTGGCCCAATAGTTCTTTTCTGCCCAATAGCTATTTGTGTGAGATTGGGTTAGTGCCAGTTTATAATAATACTCCAATCCTCCATAAGAACCTTGTACTCAAGGTTCGAGACAAGAATAGTGATGCTCGCGAGCTCCCAACCAATTATCTCAAAACCAAAGCATGCTTTATGACTTGAGGAAAATATATGATATGATACAAAACTTTGGTAATTGTGGCTCTTAATAGATAGTACCAGACGTATTAACTGGAGTACCATCATAACTTTCCATGTAAATTTACATGTCTTTGCTAGCCTTTTTGTAGAAGCAGTTAGCCATAATCTAAATGAGAGAACCAAGCCAAACATTCCAGTAGTGAACCTCCATGAAAGCATGAACTCGATGAAGTGGAAATTGACTTTTTGCGGTACTTGAAACTCTTCCACCAAGTTGTTGTAAACTTCCCAATCAGTCCAAGCATTTAACAATAATGAATTATAAGAAAAGGATAAGCATGGATTTAATGCATACATAAGCAAACATCCTCAGATAGTTTCTCAAATGGTGATAATATCTGCAATGTCCCTTGCTGTCCATTCCTCTTCAACATCATTTCCTGATGAAAAGGAAAGTCATTTCCTTTAAAACTCCCTTCTAATAATGTATGCCAAATCATGGTCGCAGCAATAGAGTCATTTCTTTCTCTTCCAAGAAAAATATTCACACGATACGCCACATTGTAAGGAATAGCCTCGGATAACTGGATGCCAATAACTCCATCAAGAGCACTGCGAGGACCAAAAGGAATTTGGAGAGCTCTACAATACAGAAAACATCCATTAATATGTTCAAACCCGATGATGCTAGAGTTATCCCCCTTGAAGTTTTGATAAACAGTATTAGAAGCTCGCTCTCCACCAAATCTCCCTGTTGCACCTGCCACGGGATGCATCTTCATGTGACGTTGGGTGGTGTCATAATATTCTATTGTGAAGTCTTTCACTAATCTAGCCAGCACAATAGTGGAAACCACCAATCCACTTGAAAGTTGTAAAAAGTCATTCATGACACCACAGGGAACCTTCAAATCGATGCTTATGATATATAGTGCATTCCACCTCAGTCCTTGTGTCATAATAAATTATGATAGAAGAAACAAAAGCCAACTTGACAATAGTCCTAAAAGAGATGCTGCACATGTGCATATGTCAAAGTTTCCTAAGAGTTCCATCATTAATAGCATTATTAGAATCTAGACCACCAATAGCAACTTATATTAGAATATATTTACCTAATTAAAAAAAGAGAGAACATTGTTATGATTTTAGTTGTGGAATTGAAGAATTTGTGCAAGAGCTTGCAGTTGATTATGAGATGTGTTAAAGTGCTTAAAGGGGTTAGCCACTATGCCTAAATATATTTTTCCCATCCCTTATCCCACATTACAACCATGAAAAAGTACTAATTGATTTTAGATCGACAAAGCCTACATTAGTAGAGATTTACATTAAGGAAAAATCTATGGTACCAATTGCATGCATATGGCTTCTTTTGTGAGAGTGAGCGATTTTCTTTTATATATATGAGTCCATAAAATATATTTGAACATTTGATTTTAATATGTGCATTCAACTTACTCTTTAGTTCTTGTTGTGAGGGCACATGGTTTGATTAGGGATATGTAACGTTGTTAGACTCCTCTAGGATGCTGGGTGTTCAAGCCATGAGTGCATTGTGACACTGAGTCGGTTTTGTTACATCTCGCATTTTCGTACGCTAAAAGTTTCATCTTCGGTTAATTGACATAGACTCAAGGATGAGATCATCTTGATATTAACGTATTTACGCTATTTATAACAAGCGATAAATAAGTGTCATGAAGGATAAATGATGCATGAATTAGAAAACAAGTTTCGTTGAAAATGGCCAATTTGGGATTAAATACGAATCAAGTGAAAATACTCGATAATTATAAACGAGTACCATGCAAGGTACCATATGACCACAGTAGTATAATATAAAAAATATTTCTAAAGTATATTAAAAATAAGTATAATTTTAAGTACTTTGGGACAATTTTTAAATTATGCGGTTAATTGATTAATTATCGAATAATAGAATATTATCCAATTAACTAATAAATGGATAAAAATTTATAAATTATCCCCAACATGTGGCAAGGTGTCACGACTCGATTCACAACCCGGTCGTGATGGCGCCACTCGTGAAGATAAGGCCAGCCAACAGAACCACAATGCCTCTTTCAAAATTATTAAACATAAATGTTTAGATAAATACATCTTAATGTCAATAATACTAACTATTTACAACCCAACACAACCCGACCGGGGTGTCACAAGTCACGAGCATCTAGAAGGATTTTTAATACAACTACAAAGTCTGTAATGCATAGAATAAAAATCGAAAATTAAGAGGAAGAAACTCGGTGCCGCGAACGCGGGCGGTCACCTTGCTCAGCTACCATAGTAATACCTTCAATCAGCTAATAACCCGCTACCGGGTGAACAATACCTGCAACTGCACGCGAGGTGCAGGGAGTAAAGTAAGTACTTCAACTCAGTGAGTAATAAAAGTAAATAATAACTGAGCGGTAAGAAAACACGTAAAGCACTCCATCATGCCATATAGGGCAGCGGAAATCTTTGAGAAAACAGTAAAACCGTGAAAATCCTTTACAAAATATCTAGGCTCAGTTAAAAATTCCTTTGAAAATATTCTTTCCAACAATTGAGCAACTGAATGCGAAGGCAGTTAGTGCAAATCAGCACATAAGTCAGCCCCTCGGGCACAACACTCCACTAACAATTAACACCAGGGTATCTGGTAAACAGTGCAAGAAGTAGCATGGATGCCAATGAAATGAGAGTGCTGAATGTCATGACACGTAGTACAAACAGGAACCAATTGCATGAATGCAATGCATACGACTGCTGTGGGGGTTCAGACTCCGGAGGGGCTCCTACAGCCCAAGTGCAATATCAATGTAACACCGCTGCGACGTGCAACCCGAGCCATCCATATATCCATAAATCAGCATAACACTGCTACGACGCGCAGCCCGATCCATGCTCATTTCAGAAATGCACATAAGCCACTTGGGCACTATAAAAATCATAGTTCTCACCTCAAAACATCAATAAAATATTGTTTAAGTTTTTAAATGTTAGAAAAAATAGCTGAGTTTGCAAAACAGTATTAAAACCCTGGACCGAGATCAAATAATATGCAAAGTAATGCGAAAATAGTGATATCAGTCCCTGAAGGATTCACATAGTTGGCACGAAGCCTAAACATGGCAATCAGCCCAATATTATGATGGTAACAAGTAGTTTCAGTCAAATACGCGGTAAAAATCAACAACCGGGACGGACCAAGTCACAATCCCCAACGGTGCTCTACCATACGCTCATATTCGGCGTGCAAGTCACCTCAATACAACAATATGATGTGCAAATCCGGTGTTTCAAACCCTCAGGATATCATTTACAAGTATTACTCACTCGAACCCGTGAAATCTCTAGCCCGCGATGCCCTTGCCCCTCAAACCAGCCTCCACGCGCGTCGTATCTAACCAAAATCAGAGCGAATACATCACAATATTCTAAGGGAAAAATACCCAATCGAAAATAATCGAGAAATAAAAAAAATCTCGAAACTAGCAAAACCCGAGCCCCGGGCCTGCTTCTCAAAAAATTACAAAACTCACATTACCAGATCCCTTGTCTCGCCACAAGTTCATACATACCAAGAACTCCCAAATTCGAGCTCAAATGACCTATCAAATCCCAAATTTTGAAATATCAAAAACTCAAGCCCTAGCTTTACCCCATTTTGAGGAATTTCAACCAATTTCCATGTTAAACCTATCATAAATCTCGTGTATTTAGGCCAAGGAACTTACCTCCAATAAATCCTCCTTGAATCCCTCTTCATTTTGTCCCAAAGAGCTCTCAAAATACTCAACAATGGAGGAAAAATGACTAAAACTCGCGGATGAAATGTTTATAAACTCACTGCCCAACTCCTGCATTTCCTTTGCGATCGTGTAACACAAAAATCTAGCCTCTCAAAATAACTCTACGCGAACGCGATGCACTACCAACTAATACTACGCGATCGCGAACCTCTCACACGCGTACGCGATGGCTGACCCACTTCCCCTACGCGATCGCGTGACCACTGACGCGAACGCATAGGCCAAATTTCCTTGCCCTCAGATTTACTCTACGCGTTCGCGACTCACCCCACGCGAAGGCATTGAACAATATTTTTCTGCAACACCAACAGCTGAAACCTGCAATCTCAAGTCCAAAAATGGTTCGATTGACCCTCCGAAACCACCCCGAGGCCCCCGGGACCTCAACCAAAAGCACCAACATGTCTTAAAACATTATCCAAACTTGTTCCAATCATCACCACCCATCAAACACCACTAAAATCATCAATTCTCATCGGATTCAAGCCTAAGTTCTTTAAAAACTTCCGAAATACGTATTTGATCAAAACCCGACCAAAACACCTCCGAATGACCTGAAATGTTTCACACATATCCAAAATCACCTAACAGAACTACTGCAACTCTCGAAATTCCATTCCAACACTCGGATCAAAATCTCACCTATCAACCGGAATTCGCCAAAATACTAACTTCGCCAATTCAAGCCAAATTCTACACCGGACCTCCAAAATAAATTCCGATCGCACTCCTAAGTCACAAATCACTTCCCGAAGCTAACCAAATAACCAAAAATCCCATCCGAGCCCTCTAACTCATAAGTCAATATTCGATTGTCTTTTTCCAGCATAAGCCTTCCTTAAGGAGACTAAATGTCTCATTTCCTACCAAAACCAAAAAAATTCGACTCTAGCTCACCCAATGCCGATAATGAAACATGAAGAATCAATAAACGGGGAAAACGGTGCAGTAACACATGAAACGACGGGTCGGGTCGTCACATCCTCCCCAACTTAAACTAATACTCATCCTCGAGCGTACCCAGAGTTGTCCTAGAAGCCAACCAATAGCTGAATGACCTTACCAAGAATATACCCGGAGTTATCCCACGTCACCCTATCTCACATAGGTCCGAAAACACAACATAGCTGAAATTACTCAATCCAGTCTAGCCCATAAACCATAGAACTACCTTTTCACTTCTGAAACCATCAATACGATCACAACCTCACACCTATACATTGAATAATCCCGAACCAGCTGTACTAACCCATACTTGCAACCTCAGGTGAAATCATATGATATACCACATAATCCAAGCACTCAAAACGATAACTTCCATTCACGGTAGTTACCCACAACAACGAAATACCGATAGAAAACCTCTTATTTAGCTAAAGTCTCATTCCAACACTTTCGTATACTGCCAACGATAATTGAAGCACGCAATAAACCACAACCATTCCTTAGATCAACCATTCATGAAGCCACTTCCTCTTGGACTAATACCATAATAGATTTCTAAGCCGAACCTCGATATTATCCTTCTAACAAGCTGAAATTAAATATGTTTGTATTCATTAATGACTCCCACGACCACCTCGAATCCAGCACACTACTCTGGTGATATGAAACCTCAACACAGGCCTAAGCCACAACTTGCATAATACACACACCAATAAGAAAAGGTCTGAACATACTCAAATCATGGCAAATGACTCAAACGAAAGAGCTGTACCTCAAACTCATCAGTACCATTACAACACAAGGCTGAGACCCCGTCCCACATCATAGAAATAGAACAGCTGAATCTACCTCGAAGGGTCATAACTCCACGTAGCCTCGCTACAATGCGCGATCATATTGAAACATTGTTACACATGAAACACCGCAAGTCACTATGATCAAAAATCGACAGCCACGTACATTTTGATGTCTGAAACCAAGAAATCCCTTACACCCACAGTGAAACAAATAACACACGACACGCAACCCGATAGGCCATAACCAATACTCCATACACCGAGCAACACTCAATTACTCTTCCCGCTCGACTTCCTCTCTAAATCCTCAATAGAATCGCACCACATGTGCCCATATCCAACAAATCATAACGTCTCACAGCACTGAAAAGCAACTCACAGATCTCCTTAGATCACTAACAAGCTCAATAACAATCGAATCTACCTATCCCTCAACAATACAACTCGGGGCCAACAAAGCTAACTCAAGCTAAATACGTAGCCACCTCGGCCTGCCAACGAACTCAATATCAAGAAGCCTGAAGCTACTCCTCCCACTACTAACTCCTGCTGGAGTCGTACGATACGGTGCCCGGCACCAAATAAATACCGAAATCCACAATCTTGCCCGGCGACATGCCTGGCCACAAGAAACGCATCCGAAAAAAAAGTCCCTCAATACCGGAACTGAATCAATGGTAGAAACATCTGCACTGACATCCGCCACGAAGGCCCAATTAAGAAAAGCAATCCTTCCTAGCCGTCCGCTGGTCTTTGGAATACAACTAATCTGCTAGAACATAATCAGATGCACTCCGCCATGCAACCTGTGACATTTTCCGACATAACCCATAGCACAATAGTCTAGAATAACCCAACACTGAGACAACCAATCTACACCCCAATATCATATCCAGAATCTAACATACCAAGCAAAGAAAGATCCATTCGGGCCTCCAAATCCCAATAGCCGCTAACGGTACCAACACACACATCCACAACCATTAAACAGTCTATACCTGAGAAATCCCAGTCTCCAACTCCATATAGCACACGAATCACTGTACCTGATCCCAAATTCCGTAGTATGAATACATATTACACCTCGAGTATCCAAATCATTCCATGAAAGATATTCTAAAATTCCCCAATGCCATCAAACAAACTCAGATATCAGCAGTCGATCTAGCAGGAAAGTGCCGCAATACTACCGAAATATCGTCAGTCTAAACATATTACCCCTTTACGAGACAAATACTCTCGTCAAATCACTTCCAATTAGCAGTATCATTTCCTTCGTTATCTGAGGCTACTCTTTACTTACGAGTTTTATGAATTTCTTTTCATAACTGAACTGTAACTCACCTAGCCAACAACTTCCACTGATCCCATTTGGAAGAAAATCATTACACATTTCATGCTTCGCATACCCATAGGAAATATATTCATCTCCAAACCACGGTAAAACCCAACAAAAACATCTCTGCCAATTCCATTTGTACAAGCTAAACCGCCAGGACTGAATCTTTATATCCAAACCAAGCTAAGCAAGCTGTCAGAACTCAGAAGCTTTGCCGCACAATACCTGTAAGGCTCATTAGCTCGAACACATACAAAGAATTAATCATACCCTTACCATACCGATTCGGCCTACTATCAAGCTATTCCATCTATCTAATTTCCTTTATGATTCATCATCAACTTCATATTCCCTCTTGCTGTAGCACCACAATGCTTCAACCTAGGTTCACTACACGAGACCCAAGCACAAGACCACACTGTCTAAGACCCATAAGCCGCTGAATACTCTCTCAAATATTCCCAGAAATACCACATTCCCAAAATAATCTACTATGAAGAACTTCCTGTGAATCCAAATCCGTTACCTTTATTTTCCTGATACTGATGCATCAAATCCCATAATTAACATAAGAATACCACAAGCCTCGACATTTTCCTATAAAAACACGGTCTCTGACCACATACACAACCTCGAGACACCTGATTGTCACATGTATAATCTTGAACATAATAAAACCATTCTTGAGAGTCATTACTTCACTTCATATTCGAACTGCAATTTACCTGATCACACACACATAACCACCCGTGCCTTATTAGTACTCTGACATCGCATGACGTGATCTCATTCCGATACAACCAAACAACTTCCTTCTCTTTACGCTAAGCATTCTTTATCAACAACAACTCAAGGCATCCTATTATTTCCACACATCTACGAAGTACCATATAACCTTTGTCAAAATTTTGCTTCACTCGTGCCATCCTCGGCTCAATTTCTGCAACCAGAACTGATCTGCCAGCATACCTCGAAACAGAGCCAACATAGCACATAACCCTGCGATCAGCTAATCAACAGCAACCTCCCCAACTTGTCTCGAAGCCATATATCAGGACACACTCAATAACTGATCATAGGCTAAAAACTCGTGTTTTAGTCGTTGTAACAACACTTTAATTATTGCATTTTACAAATGTTTGAGCTTAAATGATTATGAATTATACTAAATTCATGATTTATGCCTTGCAGGAAGAGTTTCCAACTTAAGAATTAATTCGGGATGAATTTGAGTAATTTGAGGCTTTGAAGTCTAAGTAAAAGCTAAATAAATCAAGTTGAAATCAAGTTGAGTAAAATGCCCATAACTTTTTGTGCAGAACTCCGTTTGGGCTCCATAATATATTGATGGAAAGCTATTTAAAAGGGCTACAACTTTTATTTTTTGCATTTTACCGAATTTCCATTAGCGCGGGCATTAGCGCGGGTTAAGACAGAAGGAAACTCCATTAGCGCGAGCACTAGCGCGGCCGCGCTAATTCAATCCGGGAAATCAATTATTAAGGGTTAAAATTGTTAATATGAAAGGTATACACTCAACTAACATTAATTAAAGCTCCATTATTGAGTTAAATCAGATTTGGAGGTGGATCTTGAGAGAAAATCCATTGAAGACTCGTGGAGCTAAGGAGGAGAAGGAAAAATACTACCTTGAAGCAAGAATTAAAAGAGTTCTTCTAAACTTTCTCTTAGTTACTTGTTCATATTATGTTTAAGATTATTATTGTTGAGATTTGTATGAACATGAGTGGCTAAAATATCTATTATTCTGGGGTTGTGATGTAGCCATAAATATTGTGGTTTGAAATTAACTAGATCTTGATTATAATTAATTCGGATATGGTTTTTTCTTTGATTCTATGTTTAATTGCTTAATTGTTTGGCCAGCAGTTAAGTTCTATTTACTATCTATGCTATGCTTGGAAAAGCCATGTTTAGATTAGAGAAGAATTAAAGAGAGCATGATCTTAACCCTCAAGGGGAGCGGATTTGTGGTTAGGATAGGAATATACCTAATCACCTTGCTTAATTAAATGTCGTGATTTTACTGCATTTTTAATAGATTGATTTCATAGGAATATAGACGTTGATCTATTGAGAATAGGTGATTAGTACTTCGGGAGAAGGCTATGAGAACATTTATCGACTAATTAACAACTATGAGTGAATTATATGAAAGGGATAGTTAGTTAAAACACAATACAATTGGTGAATAAATCACAACCCTGGAATATTTGTCTCTATTAATTGCACACAACAATCAACTTGATACTTGATAATTTTAGTTGTTATTTAAGATTATAATTAGCATAATTAAACATCTTGAATTCGAATTTGGCTTGACGGAATAACAATATTGGTGTATTAGTGAGTAGTAGATATAAGTTTCTGTGGGTTCGACACTCAACTTATCACTTTATTACTTGTACGACCACGTATACTTGCGTGTGCGTTTGGGACCAACAAGTTTTTGGCGCCGTTGCCGGGGAACTTAATATTAGCTACTTGCTAGTTTATGCTTTAATTGTTTATTTCATCGAGTCTAATTTTACTTGATTGTTGCTCAAATCTCAGGAACTTTGATTGAATGCGTAGGGTTCGAAGCCAGGACCGACTTCAAGGCTTTGATCCGGAACCTGAGAGAACATTTCGCAGGAGGTTGAGGGAAGCAAGGGATACGAATAATATTCAGGAACTTGTTCAACTACGTGTGGACATGGCAGAAGAGCAACCCATGGCTGTTCAGGAGGTGGCGATGCCAAGCATTGCTAATGTCACCTCCAGTATAGTAAAACCAAGGATCACTGGGCACTTTGAACTGAAGCAAAGTATGATACAGCTGCTTCATGCAAATGGCCAATTCATGGGTCTTCCACACGAGGATCCACAACATCATATTCTGAACTTCTTGGAGATTAGTGATACTTATATCACTAACGGGGTCACTACGGATTATGTAAGGCTCACACTCTTTCCATTTTCTCTGTTGGGCGAGGCTAAGCGATGGCTAAAGACAGAACCAGCAAATTCCATTATATCATGGAATGATTTGGCAAGAAAATTTTTGGCAAGGTTCTTTCCCTCAGGCAAAACTGCAAAGATCCGAAGTGAAATAGTTGCCTTCAAACAGAAAGCAGGTGAATCTTTATATTCAGCTTGGGAGAGGTTCAAAGGGCTACTCAGAGACTGTCCTCATCATAATCAGACGAATGAAGTATTAGCTCACACTTTTATAGAAGGGCTGCATTCTGGAATAAAAATTGTGGTAGATGCTGCAGCAGGAGGTCAGGTGTTGGAAAAAAGCTTTGACGAGATATACGCATTGTTGAACAAATT
>MU728221.1:133249-154433 GCA_026770625.1 Nicotiana glauca | reverse complement strand
TGGAATATTTGTCTCTATTAATTGCACACAACAATCAACTTGATACTTGATAATTTTAGTTGTTATTTAAGATTATAATTAGCATAATTAAACATCTTGAATTCGAATTTGGCTTGACGAAATAACAATATTGGTGTATTAGTGAGTAGTAGATATAAGTTTCTGTGGGTTCGACACTCAACTTATCACTTTATTACTTGTACGACCACGTATACTTGTGTGTGCGTTTGGGACCAACAATAACCCATAATACTTTTACCCTAATGATGCCACAATATCATAGTGAGATTAAACTCAAATCATCTACTAGTTTGTGAAAACACAGATCATCTAGTACTGAAATCCTCGGCAAACCTCGCATTCATCCCCACATCCGTTGACTCCACCCTCTAGAGCGACCCGAATTTATCAAATTTCAACACGTACTCTTCAATTACACATGAGATTGTCTAACAATATACATAAGAATCGTACTACTTAAGAACACTCCGCAGGAGATAACCCACCTGCTCCGCCTCAATTTAGTACTTCAGCACACCTTTCCACCATTATATACGTTACAAAGTCAATTTAGTTTTCCTGAGTCTGAACTCATACCGCCACATGTAGTGCACTTTACTTTCCAACTAGGAGACACGAAAAATATTCTTCACGCGCCCATAACTCGGGGCTACACAATAGATCTCAATAGGAAACGAATCACTTAACAGTTCAACTATTATCCAGCAGACTTCTTTGTCACTACCAAGTTATATAAATACACATCACAACACTAACATACTCATCACATGGATATCGAACCACCATTCCGGCTAATAAGGACAATACTGAACATATAAGTTCAAAACACTTGCTCACACAATCAGCACCTCGGTGCTCAAGCCATAGGCAAGATCCGGCCTCAAGTCCTCCAAACTGGCCCAACATCAAACTCATGGAGATTACATCTCACCCCTTGATCAGGGAATCACAAGCCATCAAGACACATATAATAGTGAGCGCTCATGTGCGCATACTGACGTGTGGAGGTAATTTCAAGAGCTATATCTCAAGCTGAATCAAGTACGCACGATAAGAATTCCAAGATGCTGAAGTTTTTCCTAAAGGTTCTGCAGCCTCTCGAGGATAAGTACAGACGTCTCCGTACCGATCCGCGAGACTCTACTAAACCTGCTCATGACTCGTGAGACCTAGTAACCTAGGCTCTGATACCAACTTGTCACGACCCGATTCCCAACCCGATCGTGATGGCGCCTCTCGTGAAGACAAGGCTAGCCAACAAAACTACAACGCCTCTTTCAAAATTATTAAACATAAATGTTTAGATAACTACATCTTAATGTCAATAATACTAAGTATTTACAACCCAACACAACCCGACCGGGGTGTCACAAGTCATGAGCATCTAGAATGATATTTAATACAACTACAAAGTCTGTAATGCATAGAATAAAAACCGAAAATCAAGAGGAAGAAACTCGGTGCTGCGAATGCGGGCGGTCACCTTGCTCAGCTACCATAGTAATACCTTCAATCAGCTAATAATCCGCTACCGGGTGAACAATACCTGCAACTGCACGCGAGGTGCAGGGAGTAAAGTGAGTACTCCAACTCAGTGAGTAATAAAAGTAAATAATAACTGAGCGGTAAGAAAACATGTAAAGCACTCCATCATGCTAAATAGGGTAGCGCAAATCTTTGAGAAAACAGTAAAACCGTGAAAATCCTTTAGAAAATATCTGGGCTCAGTTAAAACTTCCTTTGAAAATATTCTTTCCAATAGTTGAGCAACTGAATGCGAAGACAGATAGTGCAAATCAATACATAAGTCAGCCCCTCGGGCACAACACTCCACTAATAATTAACACCAGGGTATCTGGTAAATAGTGCAAGAAGTAGCATGGATGCCAATGAAATGAGAGTGCTGAATGTCATGATACGTAGTACAAATAGGAACCAATGCACGAATGCAATGCAATGCATATGACAGTTGTGGCGCACAGCCCGATCCATTTGGGTACCCGCACTCACTGTGGGGGTTCTGACTCCGGAGGGGCTCCTACAGCCCAAGCGCAATATCAATGTAACACCGCTGCAGCGTGCAGCCCGAGCCATCCATATATCCAGAAATCACCATAACACTGCTACGACGCGCAGCCCGATCCATGCTCAGTCCAGAAATGCACATAAGCCACTTGGGCACTATAAAAATCATAGTTCTCAGCTCAAAACGTCAATAAAATGTTGTTTAAGTTTTTAAATCTTAGAAAAAATAGCTGATTTGCAAAACAGTATTAAAACCCTGGACCGAGATCAACTAATATGCAAAGTAATGCGAAAATAGTGATATCAGTCACTGAAGGATTCACATAGTTGGCACGAAGCCCAAACATGGCAATCAGCCCAATATTGCGATGATAACAAGTAGTTTCAGTCAATTACGCGGCAAAAATCAACAATCGAGATGGACCAAGTCACAATCCCCAACGATGCTCTAGCCCACGCTCATATACGGCGTGCAAGTCACCTCAATACAGCAATATGATGTGTAAATTCGGGTTTTCAAACCCTCAGGATATCATTTACAAGTATTATTCACCTCGAACCAGTGAAATCTCTAGCCCGCGATGCCTTTGCCCCTCAAACCGGCCTCCACACGCGTCGTATCTAACCAAAATCAGAGCAAATACATCACAATATGCTAAAGGAACAATACCCAATCGAAAACAATCGAGAAATAGCAAAAATCTCGAAACTAGCAAAACCC
The DNA here is from genome assembly GCA_026770625.1 of Nicotiana glauca. Lineage (NCBI taxonomy): Eukaryota > Viridiplantae > Streptophyta > Magnoliopsida > Solanales > Solanaceae > Nicotiana > Nicotiana glauca. The sequence continues at coordinate 151,666 of MU728221.1, read as the reverse complement.
GAGCCCACTTCCCGAAAAATTACAAAACTCACATTAGCGGATCCCTCGTCTCGCCACGAGTTCATACATACCAAAAACTCCTAAATCCGAGCTCAAATGACCTATCAAATCCCAAATTTTGAAATATCAAAAACTCAAGTCCTAGCTTTACCCCTTTTGAAGAATTTCAACCAATTTTCACGTTAAACCTATCATAAATCTCATGTATTTAGGCAAGGAACTTACCTCCAATCAATCCTCCTTGAATCCCTCTTCATTTTGTCCCAAAGAGCTCTCAAAATACTCAACAATGGAGGAAAAATGACTAAAACTCGCGGATGAAATGTTTATAAACTCACTGCCCAGCTCCTGCAATTCCTTCTACGCGATCTCAACATAGGCCTCGCGATCGCGTAACACAAAAATCCAGCCTCTCAAAATAACTCTACGCGAACGGGATTAGAGCCCTGCGAATGCGATGCACTACCAACTAATACTATGCGATCGCGAACCTCTCACAGGCGAACGCGATGGCTGACCCACTTCCCCTACGCGATCACGTGACCACTGATGCGAACGCATAGGCCAAATTTCCTTGCCCTCAGATTTACTCTGCGCATTCGCGACTCACCCCACGCGAACGCGATGAACAATGTTTTTTTGCAACACCAACAGCTGAAACCTACAATCTCAAATCCAAAAATGGTCCGATTGACCCTCCGAAACCACCCCGAGGCCCCCGGACCTCAACGAAAAGCACCAACATGTCTTAAAATATTATCCAAACTTGTTCCAATCATCACAACCCATCAAACAACACTAAAATCATCAATTCTCATCGGATTCAAGCCTAAGTTCTTTAAAAACTTCCGAAATACGCATTTGATAAAAAACCCGACCAAAATACCTCCGAATGACTTCACACACATCCAAAATCACCTAACAGAACTACTGCAACTCTCGAAATTCTATTCCAACCCTCGGATCAAAATCTCACATATCAACCGGAATTTGCCAAAATACTAACTTCGCCAATTCAAGCCAAATTCTACACCGGATCTTCAAAATCAATTCCGATCGCACTCCTAAGTCACAAATTACTTCCCGAAGCTAACCAAATCACCGAAAGTCCCATCCGAGCCCTCTAACTCATAAGTCAATATTCGGTTGACTTTTTCCAATATAAGCCTTCTTTAAGGAGACTGAATGTCTCATTTCCTACCAAAATCAAACCAATTCGACTCTAACTCACCCAATGCCGATAATGAAACATGAAAAAGCAATAAACGGGGAAAATAAGACAGTAACACATGAGACGACGGGTCGGGTCGTCACACGAGGAGCCACGTATCAAAAAGTGACTAAGTAGTCACTTATGCCTAGGTGGCAACCTAGGCTTAAAAGGAATAGATGACTATCCAAAGTCTTGTTAACAATTCCTTATGGAAATGAGAACAAGTAACGTCGTGATTCAAAAAAGCAAGAATGCAATTCTTTCTTGATTTGAAAACTTCAAAGAACAGAATCGAAGAAATTATCTCAGTATCCTAACAAAGCATAAAGCTTGACGTTTCGTTCAAGAAATTCGAAGAAGCAGAAGCTTAATCCGATTTTTGAAGTTCTAACGAAGTACGGTGTAACTTTTTCCAAGAATATAATACGGATTTTCCCTACTTCGGGTATGTTAAGGCTAAGCCTTCTTTCACTTTGGCATGATCTCGTAGTTACACGAGTTGATAACGAAGCACAAAGAAAAATCCATATCAATTTATATATATTTTACTTGTCTCGCAAGTTTATTTCAACATAGTTAAAAGTGTTTATTATCTGAATTGGTCCATAACTTTTGCACGTTTGAAACACATGTATGATGCAATTATTTCCTAAGTTTCAATGGCACGTTGTGTATGATCAAGTGAAAGGACTATTAATAAATGTCATTCTTTTGACATAACCGAAACATGCTTAAAGTAACAACCAGAAAACTAGACATTATTATACAAATGGTGATAATTCATACTTAACCATTTATCTGTATATCTATTCAAGCATAAATAAATGACCTGCACTCTGCAGTTATCCTTACATTTTGTATACAAGTAAAATGCTATTATCCTCAATGAATTCATTTTTTACAGCATTGGAACTTCATATTCAATTGAGTATTTCTTTCTCCAGTCAAGAGAGCATAGAATTTATATACACAATATTAATGTATTTTTACTATCATCGAGCTATAATTGATGGGCAGACCCTGATGTCATCCAAATTCATTACTAAAAAGTAAATGGACACGGACGCAGGTAATATAATATACCTAACTATGAGCCGAGGTCGAATTCCACAGAAAATAATATGTAGGCAATTAGGAAAGTAAGAGAATTATCACTTGTTATGCAATGCCAAACACTAAGAATTGGTTTGAGAAAAGATTTATACCCAAATACGAAAATGAAAACTAACCTAGAAATCAAGTAAAATGGTCAGTGACTACAAAGATGAATGCATCAGGAATTACACTCAAGTAACGATCCAATGTATTTCACGATTTTATAAATATGTGCGAGTTTATATTAATTAGCCACGGGTAATAATTCTATATTAACTTCTTCCAAAGACTAAAAAGATTTCCTAATTGAATAATCCCCAAAATAATTAAGAGACTAAGCACACCCGGATATGGCTACAAGTTGCTCAATCCTATCCCTAGGTAAAATCTACAAAATGAGGGTTAAAGCCTCAAGTTCTTGTTAATTAATCTTTCCCAAAATTAATTCAGAGTTAATGGACGAGTCCTAGGGTTAGCTAATCCCTTTGAAAACATTAAAGAATAAGAATAATTAAAGTAACAATAACTCACTTCATATAAGAATAAAAATCATTCAATACATAAGCACAATAAGGTATTTAATCCATACTTTAAACATGAATATTTCCATAAACAAGATTCAAGTGTTGAATAAAATACTACACACTTAGATATATAGTACAAAGCAAGAAAATGAATAAATGAACATAAATGGGTAAGAAATTCTCAACCAAAAGTTTCAAATCTTGAAGATCAAAGTGTGTTCTCAAAGCCCTAGCTTCCAAACTTGTTCTCTCTAGTCCTTGGAACTGAAAATATGCCAAAAGATGCTCTACAAATGAGCTGATTTGTGTATTAAATGGTTTGGGGTTGAGAACAAACGAAATGCCTAAAATTCCCAGGTCTGATGCCCGTTGACCGCACCTGCGGAAGAATACTCGCAGGTGCGGCTTCGTAGTTGCGGATAGCCCATCGCAGAAGTGAACTATAAAATAAACTCTATCACCGCATATGCGGTCTACTAAGCAAAAATGCGCAACTGCAGAAACGGTAATCTAATCGTAGATGCAGTTTCTTGCAAAGACACTCATCTTCGTAGATGCGGACCTATCGCAGAAGCGGAGTTACTTCTGCGACCTATCCTCCGCAGATGCGGAATCACATGGGAGTTCTGCATGGTTTTCACCCTTTTTTGCTCAATTCCACTCCAATTGAATTCAAATCACTTCATCACATCATTTACCTGAAAATATAACAATACCCACCATAAACGACCTCATATTATAGTTAAAGGATATAAAAACTAAAGAAAAGAGACTAGAATGAGTGGTAAAATCACCACTCATCAACACCCCCAACTTAAAGCTTTTGCTTGTCCTCAAGAAAATCAAAACTAACACTTCAATAATGCTTTACCATTTAAAACACAAGTAGTATTGCTATTATTTAATCACATTCTCCAATAAAGCACCATACTTACGGATTTAGTTGGTATTAATAATTAGGCTCAAGAATGCGCATCTTACTCGAATAACTCGCTCATTAAAAAAAATATCAAGAAGTGGAAATGAGTTTCAAAATAATCAAGTGACAAGAATAAGCCTCAAGAAGTGACTCAAAAGCACCAGTCCATTATATTTGCTCAACTTACTCATTTCCGGGTGTATCAATTTTACCGATCCATCCTAATTCATGTGCCATGACTAGACAGAAATGTCCCAAAATTACTATATTTACAATACAACATAAGGGACAAATGGACAAAGACACTCACTCTCACAAAGAATTTCAAGTGTTACAACATCTCATACCATAAGCTTTCCCTTATTTTAATTCATCGCCTATTCAATAAAATTCTGTTGGAGGTCCCATAATGACTTTTTAAGCTTGTAATGTTGGTTTATGGATTGGTCGGGTAAGCACTTGGGATATAAGTGACTACACCCTCCTTGAACACTACTCACATTTGTCTTTCTTTTTGCACTTTGTTTCTTTTCAAACCACACAACCTCATTGGCATCTAGTTACCAATATAAAACAACCTTAAATACCTCTATAATTTTTTTCAAGGCTCCATATTTATATACATACATATATTTCTCTTTTTTTATATATACATATTTTTCTTTTGGAGCTTGAATAATTTAATATGAATACTTTGAGGTATATGTTCTGTGAGCACGTGATTTTTACCCCACATGAATTATTCCTATAAAATCACAAAGAATTAGATTTTTTCTTTTAATTGTTTGTTGTTTTTAAGAAATTATTGTAGAATTTTCTTAATTATTTGTATTTTTCTGTGCATGTTTAATTTTATCTAATTCATAAAAAATACAAAAATATATTACATTTGTATTTAGAATTTGTTTTTATATTTTTAGGTTAATTAGTAAATTATTTTATTCTATAAAAATAAAAAAAAACATAAAAAATAACTCATTTTGAATTTTTAACTTTTTAATTTTAGATTTTATAATTTTCTTTTAATTCAGGAGTTAATTAATTTTTATAAATACTATGACTAGTAATTAATATAATTTGGTAAGTTAATTTAGTTTAAGAATTAATTTAGATTTTAATTTTAATTTGAAAAAGAAAAAGAAATTTCAAATTGAAAAAGAAAAGAAAAGAAAATAAAAGAGGACTGATTTTTTGGACTATTTCAATTAAATCTCCCCAGGCCCGAATCAATTTCCCCTGAAACCATTTAAGAACCGGCCCAATCACGTCTTTACTTGATCCAGTCTTCACAGCTCAACCAAACGACGTCGTTTGGAGTTCAGGGTTTTTAGTTTGATCTTGGTCTTCCATCTGATTTCATCCAACGGCCAAGATCACTTTCCCCACATTTGCTTATAACTGTTCAAAAGTCATAGAGACAAAGCCAAACACTCCACTTCACTTCGTCTCCCTCATCAGACCTCTAACCCTAGAGCCGCCCTTGAAATCTTTCACCATCTCCGGTCGGAGGCGACTTCTAATCAACCCCAAACTTTAACCACACAATCTTCACACCCCTTGAAACACAACTCTAACACTAATATCCTCAAAATCATCACCAAATCCGGCTAGTTTTTGGATCTTAAAAAAAGCGAAGAAGAAAATGGAAAAATCTTTCAAGTCTTCGAGTTTCCGGAAAGATTAGGCCTAAAACTAGTATTATTCGTTTATTCTCAGGGGGAACATGCGTTTAATACCAATTTGGTGTCAATCGGGGACGCCGGAGTTCTATCAAGCTAAACGTTCGTCTACTTTAGATATCTCTATTCCATTTATTTCCCCGCCTTTGTTATCTTCTCTCTCCATTCTTCCTATTTTTCTGTTTTTTTTTTTTTAATTTTCTTCACTACTCTTCTATTTTAAATTAGTTTCTGTTCGAATGTTTAAAATTAAAAACCTGTTAGTTCATGTTTGTTTTAATTTTTTATGTAAGTTTTAATTAATCCTGCCTTTTTATTTATTTCATTTTCAAAAGAACTCTGATTTTTGGCAACTCCATTTAGCCCATTAACTTTGTGAGTTTTAATTTTGAATGGGATTTGGGCTCTGTCAACAGAGGCCCAAGGAGGGGAATCAGGTCAGGTTTGCAAACCTGATTTGGAATTGATATTTGGGTCAACTTGAACCGTATCCGGTTCTAAAGGTGAATAACAGGGTCTTAAAGGGTAGTTTAGGAAATCTGGACAAAAGAATCTTGTGTAACTGATTTAGGAAGCAATCCGGAAGGTGGGATTGGGGCTAACTTTAACAAATAAAGCTTAAATTAAGGGCTAACTAGCAAAAATAAAAATTCGAAAAGGGGCAATGGGCAAAATCTGAACCCATTTTTGCTGCCCTAAGAAGCCTCTATAAAAAGGCCTATTACTTCATAATCAAGTCAGAATTTAGAGAATACAACATTGAAAATTTAGTAAAAACGGTTGAGCTCCTTTCCACTCCAAAAATACTGAAAATTGCTTTGGAAATTGATTTGGTTTTGTTCTTTAAAGTTCCCTGATATTGAGACTTTCTAAAAGCTCTAAATACTTGTTCTCATCTGGGTTTTGGATTGTTGAAAGAAGTTGGTCTTTGCTGAATTGTTGAGCTAACTCTGCTGCTGTTGCTAATTCCTCATTCTCTCTATTTTTCTCTATGGTTTCCATGTATTTCTTCAAACTATGGACAACATGTGAAGTGTAAATCTGCAATTCGAATGTGAAACATGATTGAATCAAGCTATTATTGAGTTTAATTTTCCATGTTTCCTCCATTTTTTTAGTATTTTTGTAATAGTTTAATCTTAAGCATGTTATATTAGCCTTCTCATGTTGTGGATATAGTACAAGATGAATTACTGATGTTTTTGTTCTTTGATTCTGTTGAGAGTCTAATGCAGTTTCCCTAGTTTGTATTAGTGGAAGGGTTTAACTGAAGTTCTAAATTTCCTACAATCAGTTAGAAGCTAGCTTAGGACTGATGTACAAAGGAATGCTTTACAGTTTTGCCTTCATGTCACTAGCTCAATTGAATTCAAAAATAGAATTTATCTTAGAAATGTGATGTGGTTTTGTACTCTTTCAAGCCTATTGTTGACATTATAATTACTATGCATCCTTTATGATCAGTTGAGCTCAAATGGTCTCTTTGAAGTTCTAAATGTTGCCATATTAATTAGTTTTCGTTTCTTTGTCATGAGAATGGAGATTTACATTGGTCCTGGACTTAAGGTCATTTGCAAATGGGAATTGTATTGCCATATGCTGCTTGGGCCAGCTTCTCGAGCCCAACAGCCCATTTAATTGTTACTGCTGGGTTTTTCCCACAACAGACTTGGCTCAAACGCATGAAGGTCTATGCGTAATTTCAGGGGTCGCATAAATATGTTTTAAAATCATAGGTGAAAGTATTTTTTTTGGTAAAATCGAGGTGTGCCATCAATTGAATTTTTCACGGCCCTCGCAAATTTTGTTATTAATTCGAAATTTTGTAGTTGCTTTAGTCACGCTATTTAAATATATTTCCTTTATTTATTAAATTCGGGTGTGCAATTCATGTGACCCAATTTTAATTCTTAATAACATTAAATAAAATGTATCGTGGACCACGGGTTCAGGTGGTGTGGTTCAAGCCGTGTTTTGAATAACGCCGAATCTTCCTAAAAATAATTAAAAGTAGTTAATAAGTTAGAAAATTGTACCATAGGTTAAAATATGTATTAAAATCAGATAATAGGCCGATTATAATAGTTTAAGCGACCGTTCTAGAACCACGCAACCCGAAATGCCTAACGCCTTCTCCCAGGTTAACAGTATTCCTTGCTTAGAGTTTCTCGTTCGCAGACTTCAAATGGAAAGTCGATTTTTCTCGATTTGGGATTTAAAAAAAAAGATGAACCGGTGACTTGGGACACCAAATGAATTATCCCAAGTAGCGACTCTAAAAAATTAAATAAATAATCCCATTTCGAATAATATCACTTTAATTGGAGAAACTCCCTATCTACACCTTCGGATGTATAAAAAGGAGGTGTGACAGCTCTGGCGACACTACTGGGGATCTAAACCCAAAACTGCAGTTCAGGATTCAAGAATTTGAGCTTAGAATAACTGTTATAGTTGGCTTGTTTTATCTTATTTTTACATGTTGAGCCTAATATGCTAAATGGCATTTTTACCGTTTTGATATTGTTAGGACTGTATATAAATTTCTATGAAACCCTCTTAGCTCTGAGTCTACTAAATCATCTGGGAAATGTGACTTCTTTTCTTTAGTGTCTTATCCCAATTTTATAACGAGGTTCAGACAAGTTGCAAAGACGGTGAAGCTTCTGTATTTTCGGTACGCTGCACCTCCTCTCCCCTCCCCCCCCCCCCCCCCCCCCCCCCCCCCGGTCGAGCTGTCCGCTTGGGTAAGCCAGGTCTAGAACAATACACCCAGGTTCTTCAACCTAGTATAACAAAGCTTCATACCTGATCCCTAGTAACAACGCTTGTTTGCATCAGGTGCATTTGACTTTGGAGACTCAACACAGGGGTTGGGTTTGTCTAGGATAGGTGTACCTGAAATGAAAAGACCATCCGGATGCATCTTACGTGCTACTTGCGCATCTGTTTGTTCCGGCTTTTATGTTGACCGGCTTCTAGAATAGGAAATAAATAAGAAAAAAAAAGAGAAAAAAATAAAAATAAAGAAGTGAGAGGTAGGTATTTAGAAAATTCTAAAACTCTGCCGAAATTTTGAAAAAAGAAAAGTCATTTCAAAATGAGCCAAAATTTCAAGTGCCATGTTTTTCCTGTTTTGTCAAATCTAACCGAATTATGCGGTTCTGATTCTCACTGGATGTGAGATATATAGGCAAAAGTCATCGGTTCCGGCCCCAATTTTCAAAAAGAAATCCAAAATATTTTCTTTTAGTTCCTTCTTTAGAAATCTTTCCTTAGAAAATTCAAAAATAAAGAAGTTTTTAAACTCAAAAATAGTTCCTTCTTTCTGAAGTCTTCATATGGAAAAAGAAATAAAAATAAAAAATCAAAGCGAATAAAAATCCGAAATACGAGTTTCCTTTATTTTGAAGTACTTTTTCAATAAAAAAAATTAAAAAAAAAACAAAGAAGGGGGAAATATTCTTTTCTTTATTTAAAAGTATTTCTTTCATAAATGTCAACCCAAAAAAAAAAAAGATTTTGAAAATTGAAGTCCAAAAAGGCCGAATTACACGGGTCTGATTCTCACGGGATGTGAGATACGTAGGCAAACCTCATTAGTTCTGACCCCAATTCTCAAAAAAATCAAAAATATTTTTCTTTAGTTCCTTCTTTAGAAATCTTTCCTTAGAAAATGCCAAAAAAAAAAAAAGAAGTTTTCTATATACTCAAAAAAGTAGTTTCTTTCTTTCTGAAGTCTTTCATACGAAAAATGAAATAATGTAAAAAAAATCAAGGTCCAAAATACGGGCTTCCTTCATTTTGATATTTTTCCCCAAAAAATCAGAAATAAAAATCTAAAAGTATTCTTTTCTCCTTTTGAAGTCTTTCTTTTGTAAATGTCCATAAAAATTGAGAAATAAAAGTCCAAAAACTATTTTCGCTTTCCTTTAAAAGTGCTTTCATAAATAAATAAAAAGTCAGAAATCTAAAATATTTTCTTAAAAGTTCCTCTTTCGAAATTTAAGAGGCAAAATCCAAAATATTTTTTTCTTCTTTAGAAAAAGAGAGAATAAATGAAAATTCAAACAAAAATATTTTCTTTAACTTTTAAAATTCCCAAAGTTCAAATCGAAAGCAAATGAATTTTTAGAAGTCTTTTTTTTCAAAAACAAAATAAAAAATCCAAAAATATTTTCTTTCTTCTTTTAAAGCATTTCTTTCAAAAATTCAAAAAAGAGTTAGTTTATTTACTTTATTCCTATTCTTCCCTAACTACGCAAGATTTGATTCATGCGGCGTCATGATATGAAGGCAATCCCCATCGAGTTTGATCATAGCCGTAAAATTAGCTGAGTGATAAAATAAACTAAAAGATTGAGTGAAAAGGAAAGAAAAGAGTGAAAAAAGAAGAAGAAAGAAAAAAAGAGAGTGACAAAAAAATAAAAAAGTAACAAAAAAGAAAAAGGAGAATGTCAAAAATAAAAGAGCGACAGAAACAAAATCAAAACCAAGAGTGATTAGAGAGAAGCAAAAATGAAGAAAAGAGGTGCAAATTAAAAAACAGGGTTGTTAAGACCGGGAAGAAACATGCAACCGTTCAAACACATGTTAGAAGCGTTAACTGTTAGGTGCATTGCATCCCAACGTGCGATTTTCTATATGTTAAATGTCTCAAAACTAACCAGGTTGTTGGTGTGAGAATATTAGCGAGGTTCTGTTCAGGTGGTTGGTTTTGTTGGTATCCAGTGAAGAACGCGCAACCTTGCACGCGGCCACAATATTGTACACAAAATTGAGCTCCACCTCCCATAAATGCCCATCCTTACCAGGCTCTATATAACCCTGATATTAGGCTATATATATGATATTTACACCTTAATATTACCATACTTTACTGTAATTTTATAGGCAAATTGATAACATAATGCTCTAAATTGGTGTTCTTTTGCTTCGCAGGGAATAATCTAAGCGAGGAAGCACTACGTAGTATTTTAAAGTCAATAATGTGAAGAAAAAGCCCAATCAAAAAGTACCTGAGCATGAAATAGCAAAATGGACTGAAGGAAAATCCACCGTGGTCGCGGTGGAACAGCGGCAGATCAAGTGGCGAGGTAGAATGTTTATTGTTCACCACGGTCTTACCGCGGTTCTGCCGGGACCACGGTGAACTGTTTATCCGCCAAAAAATTGAGAGACCAAAGTGCCAAATTGGGGAAACTTGTTCCAAACCTTCTTAAACTTTAGAAGCTCGCCCATAAAGGGGATAAGCTGGGTTTTAGACATTAATGGAGGCAAGAACAAGAGTGAGAGGATCACCCAAACATTAGAGTTTTTCTATCTCCCTCTGGTTTTCTTGCAATCTTACATTATGAACAATCTAGTAGTTTTCTCTTATTTTGTTATGAGTATCTAAACAATTATCTAGGGTTGATGAACCCAATTGTTGGTTGAAATTTTGACTCAACTTGTTATAATTAAGCCGAATTTATTATATGATTGTTCAACTATATTTTGTATGATGATTAATTGAATGGGCCCTTGATTAATCGTGTCTAGTTACCTCTTATTTCTTGAGAAATAATATTGGGTTAGATTGATGTTGAACAACAACACTTTTGGGTAATTGAAGATATTCTTTACTTGAATTTATAAGTGGGTTTAGAGATAACAAAACTTTGGTGGGATAATTTAGAGATGTACATATTGTTAACTAGAGTAGTTCGAGAGAATGCTCTGGTAAATTATTATAGTTGATCGAGAGATGACTACGATAACCTATAGCTCTTAATCCTCATAAAGTACTATAGCAAGATTATAACGAAAGAGTCAAGATCTAAAACAAGCAATTTGGGAAATTTACTACCCTAGACCTTTTTACCATTGAATTATCTTTGTTTAAGCTTATTGTTATTTTTAATATTATTTGAAGTAGTTAAACGAAAACCAATCTTTATTTATCTAAATATTTAATTAAGAAAGTGGTTGAGTTGGTAATAGCATTGCCTAAAAGTTGTATTTAGAAATGTTAGTTCCCTGAGGATTCAATCCCGACTCACAGTTGGGTAATTATATTTGTAACTACCGCTTTGTCTCTTAGAAGGCATAGTTGGGCATAATCAAAGTTTGGCGCTGTTGTCGGGGAGCTAACGGTGTAGGTGTAATTATTACAACTTATAAGTAGTGTCAGAATTATTAGTCTAAATCAATTTTCGAAGGTGTCAAACACCCTTTTTATTGAAATTATCACGTTTGAATTTTTGTGAACTTTAGGTGTATGCCTAGAAACTCTTCTAGGACTGGAGAACTGCTTGAAGGACTCTCACACCCCGAGAAAACACTCAGGGCATTAAACCGTGCCAACAAGAGGATCCATCAATCAAAACACCCACACCAACTCGAATTTGACATAGGTTATGCAAAAAACATCAATAGAAGCGTCGGGGATGCGCCAACTCACCCAAACATCGGAGTAGTGACACCTCTTGTGATAGAAGATGCACTTTATGATTGGGCACAACCAACAGCTTACAACCTAGCTACTGCCATTGCTATGCCCCCAATTCAAGTGGAGACATTCCAGATCACCAACAATAAGATGCATCTTCTGCAGAAGGGTCACACATTGAAGACCCTTAGCAACACTTGAAAAATTTTCTGTCGATTTGTGTGACCCAAAGGCAGTCGAATGTGACCCCAGAAGCTATCAAGCTAATACTATTTCCGTTCTTCGTGACTGGGGAAGCTCAGACTTGGTTGAATTCAGTCCCAATCAATTCCATTGTCACCTGGGAGGAATTAGTCAACGAATTCCTGAATAAGTTATACCCGCCCAACAAAACTGCAAGGCAGATTGATGAAATATTGTATTATAAGCAGCAACCGACTGAGACTTTGCAGGAAACTTGGGAAATATTCAAAGGGATGCTAGTGAAGTTCCCTCACCATGGTATTCCAGATCAAATGCTCGGGCAGAGGTTCTACATAGGGTTAGCTCATAATTTAAAGGCCAATATAGATGCTTCAGCTAGAGGTGCATTTTTGAGTAAGACATTCACCGAGAGCAAAATCCTTGTTGACAAGATGTCCCAAAATTTGGGGAGGGTAGGGGGATGAATAGAGGTATAACACTGGCACCTATAATGCATTCCGTTCCTCTTGATCCAAATAATTCGCATGCAGAGAACATGGCTACTCTCCTGACTCAGATGAGTATATTGACAAAGAAGATTGATGAGATGGGTACGAAACAAGTGCATATTGTTGACACAAAAAATGGAGGACTGTGTACACCCTGTGTTAATCAGTCTTATGTGTGCTCATGGAGTGGAGAAGGTGACAATCAAGGGGTAAGAGAAGATATGAATTATGTCAACAACTTCAGTAGAGACCGGTGACATATCAGCAATACAAGCCTAACATGCAACAGTCTGGAGGTATGCAACCTCAAGGCCAAGTGGTGCCATACCAAAGGCAGCAGGGTTATCCACAAAAAAACCAGCAATAGTTGACATATCAGCCACCTCCTCAGCAGCAAGATAATAACATGGTGGAGATCAGGGGTATGCTTCAACAACTCATTGTGACAAATGGTAAGATGTAGGAAAAGTTGGCAGTGTATGATTCAACTATAAAGAACATTGAAACTCAGTTGGGGCAGCTGTCTATGGCTTTAAACAACCACCCCCAGGGAACGTTGCCAATGGATATAAATATCAACCCTAAGGAGCACAACCCGAACCAGTTTATGGCAGTAAGTCTCCAGAATAGGAGAAATTTAGACAAAGAGCGGGAAATGCACAAACCAATAAGGAGACTACACCAGCCACGTCAATTCCACTAGAGGTAGATGAACCAGTAGAACTTACTGAAGTAGTAGTAGAACTGGATCAGGGTGAAAATGGTAAGGAAAAGGCGAGTGAACAAGATACAGAACAAGAAGTACCTCTTGTGCCACAGAACCCCAACAAAGAAAAGCCAGCAAGCAGTGCACAGAGTGGTACCTATACCATTCCCTCAGAGACTGGTAAAATAAAAGAAAGAAGATCAATACAGGAAATTCATGGAGATGTTGCTACAAATTCCGTTAAATATTCCGTTGATGGACGCCTTAAGGAAGATTCCATGTTATTCAAAGATGATGAAGGATCTAATGTCACAAAAGTTTGATTTTTAGGACCTCTTCACATTGACTCTGACGCAGACCTGCAATGCGGTAGTGACAATACCCATGGCTCAAAAGATGTCTGACCGAGTTAGCTTTACAATTCCATGCACTATTGGGAGTTATGCCTTTGCAAGGGAATTAGGTGACTTAGGAGCCAGAATAAATTTGATGACTCTGGCTGTATACACCAAATTTGGCATTGGCAAAGCTAGACCGACTTTGATGCTGTTGCAGCTGGCAGACCACATAGTTAAAAGGCCGACTGGGATTCTTGATGATGTGTTGGTACAAGTGGGGAAGTTTGTGTTCCCTAAAGACTTTATTATTCTGGACTATCAAGTAAATGAGGAGATACCTATCATTTTAGGGAGGCCATTCTTAGCCACTAGAAGAGCACTGATTGATTATGAGACTGGGGAACTAAAAATGAGGCTGAACAATGATGAAGTCATATTCAACGTTCAGCAATCCATGAGGAGACCCAGTGAATATGATAATTGCTCCTCAGTGGATGTGATCCTGCATGGAGATGATATGACCTTGACTTCTAAAGATCCATTAGAGGCTTGCCTAACAAACTTAGAGGAAATGGATGGTAACGGGTTAGCTGAGTGGGTCATGGCACTTGAAGACCAAAGATTCTGGAAGAGGGAACCTCAGTACGAGTCTCTTGAGTTAGAAAAAAGAGCTATACCTCCAGAAAAGCCATCAGTAGAGGAACCACCCAAGTTGGAGCTGAAACCACTCACAGCTCACCGTAGGTACGTTCTCTTAGGCCCCGACTCTACTTTGCCGCTTATTATATCATCCAGTTTGCTAGATTTGTAGGTCGAGCAGCTTCTATAGGTACTATAGGAATGAAAGATTGCCATTGGTTGGATTATGGAAGACATAAAAGGTATCATCCCAGCCTTCTATATGCACAAGATTCTTTTAGAAGAAAGGCACAAACCTTGTAAAGAACATCAACGAAGGGTGAACCCGAACATGAAAGAGGTGGTGAAGAAGGAAGTGATCAAATGGTTAGACACGGGAATCATCTTCCCTATCTCTGAAATAAATTGGGTCAACCTTATCCAATGTGTGCCAAAAAAGGGGAAATGGCAGTTGTAAAAATGTGAACAACGAGTTGATCGCAACTCTTACAGTTATGGGATGGCGAATTTTCATGGATTACCGGAAATTGAACATAGCCACCCGGAAGGACCACTTCCCTCTGCCATTCATTGACCAAATGTTGGACAGGCTAGCCGGGCGATCTCACTTCTATTTCTTGGATGGATATTCTGGGTACAATCAGATCTTAATAGCTCCCGAAGATAGAGAGAAAACATCCTTTACTTGTCTGTATGGCGTCTTTGCCTTTCAGAGAATGTCTTTTGGGCTTTGCAATGCACCTGTGACATTTTAGCGGTGCATGTTAGCCATTTTTACAGACATGGTGGAAGATATTATGGAGGTTTTTATGGATGAATTCTCCATAATGGGGGATTCGTTTGAGGATTGTCTTCATAATTTAAGAATAGCGCTCAAAAGATGTGTGGAGACAAATTTAATATTAAACTGGGAGAAGTGCCATTATATGGTACAAGAAGGTATAGTCCTGGGGCATCGACTGTCCAGTAAGGGAATTGAGTTTGACCATGCTAAGGTGGACATGATTGAAAAATTGGCACCACCTACTTCAGTCAAGGCTGTGAGAAGTTTCCCTGGGCACACCGGGTTCTACCGGCGATTCATAAAAGATTTCTCTAAAATTGCTAACCCATTATGCAAAATCCTTGAAAAGGATCACCTCTTTTTGTTTTCTAATGATTGCAGGTTGGCATTTGAGGAGTTGAAAAATAGATTGGTGACTGCACCCAACTGGGAGCAACCGTTTGAGCTCATGTGCAACGCTAGTGATTATGCTATAGGAGTGGTTTTGGGGCAGAGAAAGGATAAACTGATGCACCCAATTTACTATGCAAGCAGAATGCTTAGCGATGCATAAATCAATTACACCATTACAGAAAAGGAGATATGGCTGTTGTTTTTGCATTCGACAAATTCATGTCATATTTAATTGGCTCAAAAGTTATTGTCCACACTGACCATGCATCAATTGAGTACCTAATAGAAAAGTAGTCAAAGTCACTCTTGATTTACTGGGTTCTCCTGTTACAAGAATTCGATCTGGAGTTACGTGATAGAAAAATGACAGAGAACCAAGTAGCTGACCACCTCTCAAGTTTGGAAGGAGTTGAAAAGAAGCTAGAGGTTGAGGATATAATATAAACATTATCGGATGAACAGTTACTATCAATGACAATGGAGGAAGCACCATGGTATGCTGACATTGCTAATTATTTAGCAAGTGGTATTGTACCTCACGAGCTCTCCTATATTCAAAAGAAAAAGTTTTTTCGTGATTGTCTGTCTTATTATTGGGATGAACCTATTTTGTTTAAAATCTGTGTAGGTAACATGATCTAGCGGTATGTCCCCGAGAAAGATCAAAATTCTATTTTGTAGTCCTACCATGCCTTGCCATATGGTGGGTATTTTGGAGGAATTCGGACAACAGCTAAGGTGTTGTAGTCGGGCTTGTATTGGCCAACTCTGTTCAAGGATGCCTATACATGGATCAAAAGCTGTAATGAATGCCAAAGGACAAGCAATATATCTCGCAGACATGAGATGCCAGTGACCACAATTCAAGAGGATGAGGTTTTTGACATGTTGGGGATCGACTTCATGGGGCCATTTGTCAGCTCATATGGTAACAAATACATATTGGTAGCAGTTGATTACGTCTCCAAAGGGGTCGAAGCAGTAGCCCTCCCGACCAATGATGCTAAAGGGGCAACAGGCTTTCTGAAGAAAAACATTTTCACACTATTTGGCACCCCAAGAGCTATACTCAGTGATGGCGAAACTCATTTTTGTAACAGAGCGCTCGTACGACTACTTGAAAAATATGGAGTTCATCATAAAGTGAACACCCCATATCATCCACAATCGAGCGGACAAGTTGAAGTGTCCAATAGGGAGATTAAAAGTGTCCTTGCAAAAATAGTGAATGCAACAAGGACTAATTAGGCAAAGAAACTAAATGATGCATTGTGGGCATACCGCACAACCTTTAAAAACCCAATTGGTATGTCACCGTACAAATTGGTCTTTGGTAAGGCATGCCACCTCCCAGTGGAGCTTGAGCACAAAGCACTTTGGGGATTGTGACAATTGAACTTGGACATGGAAACATCAGGTACTAACAGAGTCACTAGATTACATAAGCTATATGAATTCATGTTTCAAGCATTTCAGAGTTCTAGATTATACAAAGAACGGATAAATTTGATGCATGACAAGCACATCGTAGACAGAAACTTCAAATCCGGAGAGCTAGTATTATTATACAACTCCAGATTGCGATTATCTCCGGGTAAGTTGAAGTCCTGTTAGTTATGAGCTTTTAGAGTGGTGCAAATGTTCCCAAGTGGAACTGTTGAGATTGAATCTGAGGATGAGATGAATAATTTCACAATGAATAGTCAGAGGTTGAAACATTACCTTGGAATGGCACATGACAAAGGGGACAGCGAGATAACCATGTAATTTACTAATTTTGGTATTGTGCAATGAGGTAGTAAATCTTTGATTTAGAGGAGGCTTAGATATGTCCATATGGGTTATATGTTTGAATTTGTCTTGCCTACAAGGTGTTTGGAAAATTGCCTCAATAGAATTATAAGGGCTAAGGTGATATGGTTGTGGTGAAGTCTGAACAACCACCCATAGCCATTAAATTCACACACTCACTAATAGGCATTCCTCTATTTGATAGGTGCAATGAATCCAACTAGGAAGAAACGCAACACCGGGTCCTCTTCTAGTGGATCGGAAAGCACCTCGAGAGCTGGGGGCAAGCCAATGCGCCACAGTATGACAACACTAGGTTTGTCTCCCAACCGGTGGAGGCCAGGTACAATGCCAAGGTGGTAAAAAAATTACTACATGAGGTGCATTTTGACCGCCAAGCCTTAGAGGTGGAATGCCCAAATATCTTCAATGAGTTGAGGAGGTGTCAACTGGACATATTCTTCGAGGTACCGGAGAAGGCCAATGTTCGGATAGTAAGGTAGTTCTATGCGAAATGTCCAGAACATGAGGAGGGAATTGTTACTATTAGGAATACAACAATAAATGAATCTATCGAGGCCATCCGCAGCGTATACCGATTGCTATGCTCAGGGGAGAATTTGATGATTATTGTACTTTTAGCTCAACACGTGCCATGTGGCAGACTATTCTTGAGACCATCTGTATGCTAGATAGGGAATACATTTGGATAAAGCCCAGGATCATACTTAACTCCCAATCTCTCAATTAGGAGGCTAAGTGTTGGCTCACTATTGTCAACAGTCGGTTGTTTCCCTCCAACAATACAACTGATGTCAACCTACCACGGGCAGCGGCTATCTACTTTTTCATGGTGCACAGGGATTTTAATATGGCCAGGCTTCTCCGTGATGAGATGTTCATCAGATCACCCAAATTTCTCAAAGGCTTCTACTTCCCTTCTCTAGTCACCAGGCTATGTCGTCTTGCTAGAGTCCCTGAAGAGCTTTAAATTTACGGGAAATTAGAACTGAAAGCCCCATTCATAGCAAGAAAAATTAGAATTGGTATGGAATCGATGGTCAATGATGATGACTCAGATGCTGAATCTGATGATGATAATGCTAAGGCAGCTGAGGTTCCACCAACAACGAGAGTTGACGAGGCAGGCCCATTACAGCCACATTCGAGTGTCACACCTCTTTTTTACGGCGCTTACACCCCGCGAAAGGTAT
>MU728221.1:104075-128058 GCA_026770625.1 Nicotiana glauca | reverse complement strand
TTTTTTTTTAAAATGTTAAAAATGCATGCGATGCAACTAAATAAAGAAAAATACCTAAAAATCAGTTAAAATTATTTTTTGTCTATTTTTAGGAGTTATTTTCATGTAGGGCAAAAATCACGTGCTTACAGCTGAGTATCCACATGAATGCTTTGGAGCAGAAGATGGCTGGGTTGCGGACCTCAGTCACTGATTTGGGTACCTGTGTAGATGCGGTGTCTGACCAACATGTCAAATCAGAGAAGAAATTTCTAGGCTGGCTAAGAGCTCTAGGTCGTGCATGCCATGTGAACCCAGACACCATCTCCGATAAAGAGTGACCCCTCAAGGAAGTTCCCTTACCTTACTGTTCCTTAAATTTTTATGGAACAAGTACATGGCTATCTTTTAAATGTGTGGGTGGGGGATATTTCAAAGGGTGTATATACATGTAATTCTTGACTTGTTGCGTTTTGTGGTTTAAGTATTTTGTGTACATGTCATCCTTGACTTCTTGTGTTTTGTGGTTTGAGTATTTTGTGTTGTTTTGTGATTTGTTTGATTGATAGTTAGAGCTGGGATGTTGAAAAATAGGAAAAGTGACTTGTCCCGATAACGGATCTCGATCGACGGGGTTTTTGAGGGACTAAGTCGATGAATAAAATTATGGAATTTATAGACTCTTCCTGATGACAGATAATGAAAACAGTTCGTGAGGGAAGTAGTCTAGAGAAAGTACCCAAAAGATTTTTTTAGGTAGTGTAGTAACTCCCCCTTGGTTTTTCTTTGGGCCACGGTTCTTTTCCAAGGGCTTATCTTGAACCGGTCATAGGTAGTTTTGTTATTTGTTTTCAGTTTTAGTTAACATTGATGGGCTACGAGTTGAATTAGAAAGAGAATCCCTTGGCGTTAATACACTTTAACACAATTGACACTAGAGTGTAACGCTTAGTCTCAGTGGTTGACTCTTGCTAAAGTTCCTTAAAATTGTATGCTTGTAGCTAGCTTGAACACTCAAAAGAGAATGTCTTGATAAATCAACCCAGAGTGAGTCATATGTCATATGTGTGTGAGCTATATTGTACTCTATGCTTAACATTTGATGTCTAGAACTTGCCCTGTGTTTGCAAAGAGAAATAACAGTTCATTCAGTCTTAGAAGTGATATAGGCATTTATTTGTTAAGCCAGATATATATAACGTAAACCCACCTAAATTTAATACATCTTTGTTAACCACGTTGAGCCTATAAGCCTGTTTCTTTGGTACCGACATTGCGAACCTTACCCAATTATTTGAATAGCCTTCTATTTGAACCCTCTTACCTCCCATTAGCACTTGAATGACCTTGACATATGCAAAAGTTAAAGTGTGGGGTGGTGGGTTGGCCTTGAAGAAGAATACACATGAAAAAAAATAAATATTAGTTGATAAGTGGTGGCTTGATTCAAATGCACCTAAAGAAAGGGAATTCTATGAATCATTGTGGGAAATGCCTGGTTGACATAAGGTATTAAACTTGGTTAGGGAGGTTAGTCACTATATCCAAATATAACCTACTCACCCCTTAGCCTACATTACAACCAAGTGAAGTCGTAATTGATCTTAGACTGGATAGGCTTGATTAGTAGAGTAGTACACTAAGGGCAAGCCTATAGTGCATCTTTGTGGCATATGAATGTTTCTTTTGGAGAGTGATCGAATTTGGTCCATCTGAGTTCCTAATTGTGTTTCTCATATTATTTATGGAACTACCCTCTTTTGTAATGTGAGGGACTATAGCTCACAAACAAAAGGTAAATCTGGAGATTCGAGATTCGACTTATGAGGCAAAATTTGTTCACATCTAGGTGCAGCTTTGACAAAATTGTTTAAGGTGTGATTCGTTAAAGGAAAATCTTAGGGAAGGAACTTTGATGGAGTGTGGTGGATTTCTAGAGGACTAGCAATGATTTAAGTATGGGGTGTTGATATTAGGCTATATAGATGATATTTACACCTCAATATTACCATACTTTACTGTGGTTTTATTGGCAAATTGATAACATAATGCTCTAAATTGGTGTTCTTTTGCTTCGCAGGGAATAATCTAAGCGAGGAAGCACTACGTAGTATTTTAAAGTCAATAATGTGAAGAAAAATCCCAATCAAAAGTACCTGAGCGTGAAATAGCAAAATGGACTGAAGGAAAATCCAACACAGTCGCGGTGGAACCGCGACAGATCAAGTGGCGAGGTAGAATGTTTATTGTTCACCACGGTCTTACCGCGGTTCTGCCGAGACCGCGGTGAACTGTTCATCAACCAAAAAATTGAGAGACCAAAGAGCAAAATTGGGGAAACTTGTTCCAAACCTTATTAAACTTTAGAAGCTCGCACACAAGGGGGATAAGCTGGGTTTTAGACATTAATGGAGGCAAGAACAAGAGTGAGAGGATCACCCAAACATTAGAGTTTTTCTATCTCCCTCTTGTTTTCTTGCAATCTTACATTATGAACAATTTAGTAGTTTTCTCTTATTTTGTTATGAGTAGCTAAACAATTATCTAGGGTTGATGAACCCAATTGTTGGTTGAAGTTTTGGCTCAACTTGTTATAATTGAGCCGAATTTATTATATGATTGTTCAACTATGTTTTGTATGGTGATTAATTGAATGGGCCCTTGATTAATCATGTCTAGTAACCTTTTATTGCTTGAGAAAGAATATTGTGTTAGATTGATGTTGAACAATACCACTTTTGGGTAATTGAAGAAATTCTTTACTTGAATTTAAAAGTAGGTTTAGAGATAACAAAACTTTGGTGGGATAATTTAGAGATGTACATATTGTTAGCTAGAGTAGTTCGAGAGAATGCTCTGGTAAATTATTGTAGTTGATAGAGAAATGACTACGATAACCTATAGCTCTTAATCCTCATGGAGTACTACAGCGAGATTATAGCGAAAGAGTCAAGATCTAAAACTAGCAATTTGGGGAATTTACTGCCCTAGACCTTTTTATCATTGAATTATCTTTATTTAAGATTATTGTTATTTTTAATATTATTTGAAGTATTTAAACAAAAACCAAATCTTTATTGATCTAAATATTACATTGAAGTTGATAATAGCATTGTCTAAAAGTTGTAATAGAAAGTTTAGTTCCTTGAGGATTCGACCCCCACTCACAGTTGGGTAATTATATTTGCAACGACCGCTTTGTCTCTTAGATAGCATAGTTGGGCGTGATCAAAGCCCTAAGAAGATGTTCCCCAATACATTCCTTGCCTAAGAGAGGCTTTCAAAAGTAATCATTTCACCCGTATTGGTGAATCATACTCGGGCTTGTTCCAAAAGCTAGTCAGATGAGGTCTGCTGCAGCTAGTGGCTCCAAACCGGCCAAACCCCGAGTCCCTCTCACACCGTGCTGATGCTAGATGTGAATACCACTTTGAAGCAGAAGGACACAGTATAGAGGACTGTTGGACCCTCAAACTAGCAGTTGAAGATATGATTGAAGCTGAAAGAATTATTGTTCAGGATGAAGAAGCTCGTGATATAATGAACAATCTGTTGCCTGCTCACAACACTAGGACAATAGTCGGAATAATTTGTGAAGATGATGAATTTGACTTGGCACTGAAGGTCATGGCAGCCATTGTCGAGACAGAAGGAAAGCCGAAAAACGATCGTCAATCCTGAAAGTTCCCTATCAGACGGGAGTCTCAGTAGCCAGTCTTTCCATCCTTTTTGTGTCCGGATTATCACTGGTTGTGATCAGAATGTTTTACCTTATTGTCTTAATTTCCGATGTAAACCTTCTATCTTCAAAAATTGAAAAAAAATCAAATGAAATTAATATTTCATTGTCCAGGAATATCTCTCTCTCAGTCTTGTCACTTTTCTTATTTTTCTTTTCAGTTCTTTTAAATGTAGATTGCAATAACATGAAATGCTAGCAGATTTCATGTCTAGATCCTGAAAATATGTCAGAACTCGATGTAATGAATCAAAAATTAGATCGCAATGAGGATACGTTTAAGGAAATAAAACAAAGAGTTGGAATACCTGAAGGAAAATTGGTTCCAGATTAGAAAGGTCCATACGCCGTAACAAGAGTACTGTCAAAAGAGTGTGTTGTACTTGGGATACATCGACGAAAATGTCTTAGAAACAATTGTCAATGCAAATGCAGTCAAAAGGTACTATGTTGGATCCTCTATATGACATTAATGCTCTCCGGTTGGGATGAAGAAGGCTTTCTTTCTCACTATCCAAATATTCAACATTTTTCAAACCTTTGGAGTCGGCTCCTATTCTTTGATTACCCTCTTTGGAGCATGGATGTTATTATTGAAAAAAATGATGAATGAAGAAAAAAAGAATGGGAAGAAAAGAAAAATACAAAAAAAAAGGAAGAAAAGACAAAGAAAATGAAATGAAAAAAAAAACAGAGGAAAAAGTAAAAAGTAAAGGAAAAAGAAAAAAAAAGAGAAAACAAAACAAAGAAGAAAAACAAAAGAAAATAAAAAAAAAGTTCCCTGAACAACGTTCTAATTGATTCCGAAAGGAAACGTAGGTAGCCTCTCTCTAGGGTTCAGTCATACCAAAATAAAAATCCAAATTCCCCTCAAAGTTGAAACTGAGGCAGAGTTTATAATAATTCGGTGATGGTTTCGCCTAAAAGGTTCCAAAGTTGTAATTCACTCCAAATTTTTTTTACCCAAACTTCGTTCAAGTCCTTCTGATCAATTGGCAAAGAGGTTTAAAATGGGAGGATAGAGTTATTTAGATCTGATACAATAGAATGAGAGAAATAAATGAGAGAGTCTTATTGGGCAAAACCCGCATGGGCACTAGTGAGGCGACAGTAAGTAGAGAAATTGAAATGAGAGAGTCTTGTTAGTGAATACTCGTAAAGAGCACTATAAAGCGATGGTGAGAAGATAAATGAGAGAGGTAAGCTCATGAAAATACGCAAAGGGCATCCCTGATCGAAAATGGGATCCTTACAGCCATTGGCATCGACAGAGTCCCGATAAGGTTCTCGGTTTTAAGGCAAAGTTGTGATGAACTTTTGAGAGTCGGACGATTTACAAAGATCAGACATCCAGTCCAAAAGGCATGTCATATTCATTGAAGTCCGCATGTACTCCAGATAAATCCTTCTTTTCTCTCCCCGAAAGAGATACCTCTCATTTAAATTCATTATCCTGTCTAATATTTATTTTTCTTTGAATCCCTTTCGGTCTAACTATGTTCTGAAACTAAGACAAAAAAAGGATGGTAACACTGATTTATAGGGTTCTCGTTTGACACGAGCTAATTTGCAAAAAGGCACCCAGCCTCGTCAGGGGCATCAAGTCAACCCCGACTAGCCATGGCAACAGATGCTTCGAAATCAAAACTCTCGGAAGGAGAAAATCAAATTGAGGTGCCTATAAAGGCAAATGAAGTTGAAAAGGTTGAGTCACACGTGGTTAACCGCCTCGGCAAAGAGTTGAAAAAGCCAATGTACCCCAAATGCTCTGAAATTGAAGTTGGAAGAAAGAAGCCAGAAAAGAAAGTCCTAAGAAGGCGAAATAGAGTTGGAAAAGTTTAAGTCCCACGCGACTAGCCGTTGCAGCAAAGCTTGAGGAGCCAAAAGTTTCCCAATGCTCTGAAGAAAAGAAAAGAAAATGATGAATAAAAAGTAAAAAAAAGAAGAAAAGAAAAAAGAAAGAAAGAGAAATCAGAAGGGAAAGGCCTATGAAGGCAAGATAAAGTCGAAAAGGTTGAGTTCCACCGACCAATCATCATGACAAAGTCTGAAAAAACCAGAGTTTCTCCAAAGTCGGAAATGCAATCGGTATTCAGTAAGCAACCAGTTGCAGTTGAAAGGGCCGAGATCAAGTGATCAGAATAATCAAGGCCACAAACTCTTCGTTTGAAAACATGAAACAAGTGCAATCCAAAATAACCTTGCAAGAAGCAGGTGCCGCCAAAAGAAACTGCGCAAGGGCTAAAAACAGCTTTGCAGCAACAATCCAAAAAAAGGGATGTCGCCTCCAGAATTCTCTTCTGATTCGTTCATTATATTAAAAAAAAAGAGAAAACAAAACAAATTGAGAATGATATAAGAAGAAAATTAAAAAAAATGGTAGCTTAGGACCCCCAATCTCTATTTTATGCTTTTCCAACATAGGGTCTCCACTCCCCAGTTGAGATTATTTTAGACATAAGGTCTCCACTCCTTAGTCGCCTTTTGCCAACATAGGTTCTCCACTCCCTAGTTGAGATTTTAGACATAGGGTCTCCACTCCCTATTTGCCTTTTGCCAACATAGGGTCTCCATTCCCTAGTTGAGATTGTTTTAGACATAGGGTCTCCACTCCCTAGTCGCCTTTTGCCAACATAGGGTCTCTACTCCCTAGTTGAGATTATTTTTAGACATAGAGCCTCCACTCCCTAGTTGCCTTTTGCCAACATAGGGTCTCCATTCCCTAGTTGAGATTATTTTTAGACATAGGGTCTCCACTCCCTAGTCACCTTTTGCCAACATAGGGTCTCCACTCCCTAGTTGAGATAATTTTTAGAAATAGGGTCTCCACTCCGTAGTTGCCTTTTGCCAACATAGGGTCTCCACTCCCTAGTTGAGATTATTTTAGGCATAGGGTCTCCACTCTCTAATCGCCTTTTTCCAACATAGGGTCTCCACTCCCTAGTCGAGATTATTTTAGGCATACGGTATCCACTCCCTAGTTGAGATTATTTTAGACATAGGATCTATACTCCCTAGTCACCTTTTGCCAACGTAGAGTCTCCACTCCCTAGTTGAGTTTATTTTTAGACGTATGATCTCCACTCCCTAGTCGACTTTTGCCAACATATGGTCTTCACTCTCTATTTGAGATTATTATAGACATAGGGTCTCCACTCCCTAGTCGCCTTTTGCCAACATAGGGTCTCCAATCCCTAGTTGATAATATTTTAGACATAGGGTCTCCACTTCCTAGTTGACTTTTTTCAACATAGGGTCTCCACTCTTTAGTTGTGATTTTAGACATAGGGTCTCCACTCCCTAGTCGCCTTTTGCAAACATAGGGTCTCCACTCCCTAGTTGAAATTATTTTAGACATAGGGTCTCCATTGCCTAGTCGCATTTTGCCAACATAGGGTCTCCATTCACTAGTTGAGATTATTTTTAGACATAGAGTCTCTACTCCTTAGTCTCTTTTTTCCAACATAGGGTCTCCACTCCCTAGTCACCTTTCGCCAATATAGGGTCTCCACTCCCTAGTTGAGTTTATTAGACATAGGATCTCCACTCCCTAGTCGTCTTTCGCCAACATAGGGTCTCCTCCCTAGCCGTCGTTTGCCAACATAGGGTATCCACTCCCTAGTTGAGTTTATTTTAGACATAGGGTCTCCACTCCCTAGTCGCCTTTCCAACATAGGGTCTCCATTCCCTAGTTGATTTCATTTTAGATATAGGGTCTCCACTCCCTAATATCTTCTTCCCTAAGGATGTACAATCCAAAATTTATTACTTTCAACAAATAAAAAAGTTTAGAATTTTGCTACAATAACTCATAAAATTTTCCTAGTGAAAACTGGGGCAGAAAAATTTTGTTCGTTTGTTTGTTTTGGTGTCTGAGCAGGTTTTACCTCGGCACAGGGTTAGAAGCGACCATAAGAATGAGTCTCAATCAAGAATAAGGAAAAGAAGAAAAAAGAGCAAAAAGAAGTGAATTCAAAATGCTGAAGCACAGAAAGATGCGGACTGCTCAAGATATGATTTAAGTCACAAGCTTCACATGTCCCGACTTGATTGAAAGTTGAAGAATGAATTGGCGGCTACAACTGACGAGCATCAAGATTCAGATTGGAGTGTGCAGCAAGAACAAGCCAAGACTCAAGATCAAGCTTTAGAAGATTTATAGATAAGAATTTTGTACCTCGTAGTTGATAGGTTTAGCTAGTTTAGCTTCTTATATTTTATTTTGGTGTAATAAGGATTTCAGCAAGCAGTAGCAGTAGCAAGAACAGTGAATCACAGCTTTGTAGTAGTCACAGCTACCAAAACTTCCAGAACTATACCGACTTGATTCCTTTATAGCCAAGGATAAGTAGGCAATCTTTGAAGCAAGGTTCTGTCAGGCTCTTTCAAAAATGCTTCTCATGGAGTTTCAAACAGGCAAAAATCGCTCATAATTGCTCATTTTATTTTTGCCCGATAACCCTTCGTGTCTCCGAGCAAAGAGGGGTAGCTATGAGCACGTCTTTTTTGCCCCACATGAATTACTCTTATAGAATCCCAAAAAATTAGATTTTTTTCTTTTAATTGTTTGATGTTGTTTTTAAGGAATTATTGTAGAATTTTCATTTTTCTATGCATGTTTAATTTTATCTAATTCGTGAAAAATACAAAAATACATTGCATTTCCATTTAGAATTTATTTTTACATTTTAGGTTAATTAGTAAATTAGTTTGTTCTATAAAAATGAAAAATCACAAAAAAATATCTCATTTTGCATTTTAAATTTTTTAATTTTAGATTTTATAGTTTTCTTTTTAATCTATGAGTTTTTTAATTTTTATAAATACTACGACTAGTAATTAATCTAATTTGGTAAGTTAATTTTGTTTAAGAATTAATTTAGGTGTTAATTTTAATTTAAAAAGGAAAGAATTTGAAATCTAAAAAGAAAAGAAAATAAAATAAAAGAGGACTGATTTTTGGGATATTTCAATTAAATCTCCCCAGGCCCAAATAAATTCCCCCCTGAAACCGTTCAAGACCAGGCCTAATCACGCTTTTACATGGTCTAGTCTTCATAGCTTAATCAAACGACGCCGTTTGGAGTTCGGGGTTTTTAATTAAATCTTTGCTTTCCATCTGATTTCATCCAACGGACAAGAACATTTCCCCCACATTTGCTTATAACTGTTCGAAAGTCTTAGAGACAAAGCCAAACACTGCACTTCACTTCGTCTCCCTCATCAAACCTCTAACCCTAGCGCCGCCCTTGAAATCTTTCACCATCTCCGGCCGGCGGAGGCTTCCAATCAACCCCAAGCTTCAACCACACAATCCCCACATCCTTTTAAACACAACTCTAGCACTAATATCCATAAAATCATCACCAAATCCGGCCAGTTTTTGGATCTAAAAAGAAGAGAAGAAAAAAATGGAAAAATCTTCCAAGTCTTCGAGTTTTCAAAAAGATTAGGCCTAAAACTAGTATTATTCGTTTGTTCTTAGGGAGAACATGCATTTAATATCAATTTTGGGTCAAATCGGGGACGCCGGAGTTCTGTCTAGCCAATCATTCGTCTATTTTGGGTACCTATATTCCATTTCTTTCCCCGCCTTTGTTATTTTCTCTCCCCATCCTTCCTATTTTTCTATTTATTTTTTTCTTTTTCTTCACTACTCTTTTGTGTCAAATTAGTTTCTGTTCGCATGTTTAAAATTAAAAACTTGTTAATTCATTTTTGTTTTAAATTTTTGTGTTAGTTTTAATTAATCCCTGTGTTGATACCCAATATTTCCCTATGTATTTTTTTAGAATGTAAAATAATTTTAAAATGGCATGTGAATGCATATATAAGTATTTCCAAGTGTTTCATTGTTATTTCTTAAATTTTAAATTAATTTATTCCCCTATTTTATCCATAAAAATCCTATAATTGTTTCCAAAAATTATTATTTTGGGGATTCACTTGTTGAACTTTTATATCTATGCTAAAATATAGCCAAGAGGATTTTTCGCATATTTCTACAAATTTTACTTTGTATTTTTAAATCTAAATTGCATAATTACAATATTAGCCTCTTTTAGGATTTAATTACGTTTACATTTACAAAATTAACTCCAGTATTTTTAAACAGTTAATTAAATGCTATAAATCTTTTTAGTGCTTTAAATTTATTTCCAAAAATTAATGTATTACTTTTTATAAATTAAATAGGAAAAATTGGCTATTTAAATAATGGCCAAATTTGATTTCAATTATAATCTAAAATCAGACCCCAATTGGACCCAATTAAACCTCGACCCAATCCTAATTAAACCAACCTAGACCCAAATACCCACCTACCCTTTCTAATCTCGACCGTTGATCTATCAGAGCAACAATCCACGTTATTTCTTGGCTTTTTAACTCAACAACACCCCCCAAAGAAAAACCTACCCCATTCATTTATCTGCACTGCCTCTGAATTCCTCCTCTCCCAAATTCTCTCTACAAGTACACCCAAATTCTAGCCACCGTAATCCATGGCCCTCCAGGGTCATCTGAGACCTGTACTGGCCTTCCACGGCTTTTGTGGGTTTGGTTCTGTGGTCTCATGCTCATGACCAGATTTTGAAGGAATTTGGTCCAGTCCTTGCCCGATGACCTTTCTCCGGCCATCCCTTACCTTTCTCCGGCCAGCCATGGCCATTCGAGTCCGATCCTTGACTCTCCTGGTTAGATCAATACATTTTCAAGGCCTTTATCATTACTTTTGGGTTTTCTAAAACCCTAATCTCTAATACCTTTTCGATTTCTTTCAGACCTACCTTAGATCTACGCTTGCCATGAACTTTTTAAGTGCTTCTCGAAGTTTCTTTGACCTTTCTTTCAAAATGACTCTTCACTTTCCGATTAGGGTTTTCCTTCAAGTTTTTCTTTTCAAAATCTCTTGCCTAATTTTATTATGTTTCTAATTTTGCTATGTTTTGTTCATGTTTTCCTTCTATCTGAGTTAGCATGTTGAAAACCCTAATTTCTTTCGGGTTCTTTCGAGTTCTGCAACTGTTCGTTAGATGTATACTCCTCTTATTAAGTGCTTGTTTGACTCATTTGTTTGATCATCTTTTAAAATCGATTGTTGTTGAAACACTAGGTCTTTGGGTCTGAAATTGTTTGTTTGAGTGCTTGGCTCGACTGAAAGCTTTCATTTTAGACTCTCACTTATCTGATTTTTGCTATCTTTCAACTCGATTAGGGTTGAAACCCCAACTTTTTAAAAGGGTTTCCTCACCTGCTATTTTTTTTGAAACCTTTGCATGTTTCTGAGGCTTTTTCCCCCCTGTTATTTCAATGCGACTTGACCTACTTGCTTACTATGTTTCGAATGCTTGCTTTGCTACTGTACCCTAGCTTATTTCTGCAATTATTTCATGTTTGTGATTTTGTCATTGAGTTTAGCCTCGCATGTCTGATGACATTGTTCACTTTATTTATATGCTGAAGTATCTTCCTTCATTGATCTTCATCTTATGATGGATTTTTAAACTTTCCCTTTTTATGAACCCTGCTTTCACTCGCCCGTTAAAACTGATTGATTCTTTCCCTATTACTACAATACTTTTCCTTACTGAATCTTTTCCAAAATAAGTATATTTCTATACTTAGACTCGATTGCTTTCTTAATATTTGTACTACTTCTTTTATGGCAGTAATCAGGCGGTCTCTAAATTGATTTTCTTCCTTATTTGAATCTGTTAAACATTGATTCCTTTAGTAAAGGGAATCACTTGTATAATTGATTCAAAAGGCTATAAATACCCTGCACCCCTCTTCTTTCAAACAGACGAACACAAGAAACAAAAACACTTGAGTTCAGTACGCGCACTTCACTACAAAAAACTCTCCATTTCCTCTGTTACTACATGTGTGGCTGCCTTGTCTAGCCGGCTGAAAGCCAAGGCTAAGTTGTGGGAAGTTTGTTTAATTTTTCTTTTCTTCATTTTCTTCTTTACTGGTATGTTCTAATTAATTTTCCAGTATCAATAACAATATATTTCTTTACTATTTCCTTCACTCTTGCCTTTTCTTGCTTGTATTTAATCAAGTTCCATTACTAAGCATGCTGTAATCTGCCCCCCTTTCTCTCCTGAATCAATGTTTTATTAAGTATTCACTCTATCAGTCACTTATAATGATTTATGAATCCCAAACCCCTATATCCCCTATGTGTTTGTATTCCTTGGTTGGTTTGGGGGCATGTCAGCATGAGACATTGCTGTGCATGACCCAAACCTGACCCTTCCTGGGTTATAACCTTTATATCCCCTCTATGTGTTGTACTTTTTGGATGGTTCATGGGCATGCCAACACTATCTATTGCTGTGTATATCCAAACCTGACCCTTACTAGCAGTCATATGCTCTCTGCAATGAATTCCCAAACCCCTGACCCCCCCTTTGTCTAAAAATGCTGACTATGTGTAGTGATTAGCTTTACTACAACTATTTTCCAATTACTCTTACCCATCTCTATTCCCCACTCAGTTTTAAATTTCTGTCCCTGCACTTCCAATATGCTCTTAGACTTAGGTTTTCCCCCTCTTGTGTGAGCCTTGCCTTAGGACCCCTGAGCTCCTTTTGAACTTGGACACATTAGGGCTGGCCCTTCCACACTACATTCATCTCTATCTGGTTATGAAAACTTGGGTGTAGGCACTAGCCGGGGTCCCTTGAGACCCTTAGGGAACTTTGACACACCCAGGTCTGAGAAAGTCTTTGAAACAAGTGGCATTTGAAATGTTTTTTCCAAAACTCAGAGAGGAAGTCAGAATCAGGCTTTCTATGGTTGTAATTTCTTATTTTACATATTTTTGATATAATTTAGGAATTGTCCTGTAATAATTTGTAAATATACATTGGGGTTGGCTAGTGAAAAAGATCTGGGTAATTGTGTTTGCTTAACTATTAGAAGAGTAGAAAACATGCCTATAGTATGTGTTATCTGATTGATTAACTCAGCACTTAGAGAACATGCCTATAGGAATTGCCTTCTTTATGTTTTAAATTCCACGTTTAAATAATATGCCTATAGGACTTTTAGTCTACATATTTAACTCCGCATTTAGAGAACCTATCTATAGAATTCATCTTAAACTCTGCATGTTTATTATCACACTTAGACACCATGCTCTTAGGATCTAATTACAATCCGACATCATGTCCAATAGATTAAGATCAGTACCTTTTCAAAGAAATCATGCCTATAAGAATTTCAACTAAATTCTGCCTGCTTCATCTCACGTTCAACTAGATATCATGTCTATAGGAATTAAAATCATCAATAAGAGATACCAGTGTCTATAGAATCTGACACCAGTCTAGTCTAAAATAAGTTCAATTCACACTGTTCTAAACTATGCCCTTTAAAACAACTCTGTCTCCGCTTATTAACACGATTTAGCAAGCATGCCTATAGGATCTCAAATCACTCATTTTAAAATGATTACTGCTTTTCCACATTTAGTATCAATAATAGCTATCATGTTTATATCTCACCCAAACACCTAGGCAAGCCTTAGGTGATAACAACAATAAAACTGAACTCGCCTTTGTTAATTAGTAATTACTACAACCAGTAGGCAGGCCTGATTCAGACTTCTTATCTGAGTTTTGTAATAAATTTGTCTGCTCCAACAATTAAAACTCCCCTACTTTAGTAATTTAGATCCAGACCTGGATTGTGGTTAAGTCATGCCATTTATGTGCTTTGCTTGATGAGGTATACATGAGCCTTTAGTTGTTTACATGTTTACCTTTAATGTGCAGTCCTATGTATTTTATATGCCGCCTTAGCTTTGTCACCTTTTGAAACCTAAAAAATCAGCCTAATATCTTTCCCCTTTAGGAATAGTAGTCCTAAGTTCCTCTGGGACTGATAGGAATGGGACAGGTAATAGCATGCAATAGTGGTCGTGACCAATCCGCGCTTTAATACTTGGACGGGGTGGGAAGGATAGATATAGATATGATGACCGGTGTGCTAATGCCACGTGTAGTCCCTCTTTAGATGAGTGATTACCGAATACTGAATTGATGTGATCCATATTATAAATAAACCTAGGACCCCTTTTATATTCATTTGCATACTTAGTTATAGCTCTTTCAAACTTTATTCAGCTTTTATCAACTTTAAAAACTTGTGTATTAAAATCCCCTCTTATTTGAGCCTTATTCGTTTACTTGTTAATTGTACAAATTCACAAAGAACTATCTGGCCGAGAACCACATCAGTGGATCCTGAGGGGTGCCTAACACCTTCCCCTTGCGATAATTTCAAGTCCTTACCCTATCTCTGGTTATCAAACAAATTTAGAAGTGAACCTTATAGCTGTCCTAATGCACCTTAAATGATTAGGTGGCGACTCTTCAAATGAAAAAACCTACTTTCCAAAAGGAATGTGTTGTCTTACACCTAAAAATGTGAGAAACCCAATTTCCTGATGCAAATAGGGAGGTGCGACAACATGTCGACTCTGTTGGGGATATTAGGCTATTACCATTTCATATTGTTCTTGTGAATTTGTACCTTCCCTTTATATACATTACTTGTTTAAATTCCTTTAAGCATTTTTTTTATTTTCAAAGGCAAAACTTACTTATCTTCTTCGTTTCTTTCCTTTATTACTGCTTCAAATTATAAAACTGTTGTATTTACTGCTTTCTTAACATGCAAATACGTGCCAACATGCTTTTAATTATTGCATAATCATGCTCAGCATCATACTCTACTCGTGCCAAACAAATACCATATCAACTCTTATAATGAGTGATTGCACTCTTCCTATATTATTAGCCCTTAAATCCAGAAAGGCATATATGTGGTAAAACCTGTTGATCACTGGTGCAGTCGACGGTTCTGTGCATTACCCCTTGAGTTGTCCGCTTAAGGGTACCAGTCTAAGACCCCATAGAAACCTTACCCTGTTCAAATTGCGCATGCATCATGGTAAAACCTAGATGGGTCAGTTATGTTGTCCACATAATAATCCTTTAAGATAGCCTTGTCCAAAGTCCGCTGGGTTTCCCTAAACCCAAACGGACATCACCACGTTCTTTGCATTTATTTGGAGAACTAAATGCTTCATGCTAATTGTTGGTATTAAATAGTCGAGTCTAGTGGGGGTAAGGGCCTAACCTTATTTGTCTTGCAGAAATGTGAGGCATGAAGTCCTTAGATTCTACATAGTCACCAACATCCATCCAAGACTACTAAGCTAGTGGAAAGATCTTCACTCTAGTGATCAAACTCTCATCCAAAAATATCTGGGAAATCTACCATCCCTTTTGGAGATCCAACCTAACAACAAGATCATAGAAGTTGCCACCCTGTTTTGGGATTATGAAAGGGCTGTATTCCACTTTAGGGACATTGAAATAACACCCCTGCTAGAGGAGATAGGAGGATTGGCCAGTCTAGTCTGGGAAACTCTGGGTCTGCTGATTCCTGAGCACCGTAAAGGCAGAGGTTTCCTCAAAATGATGGGTTTAAAAATGAATCTAGAGTTGAGATATCTAAAAGAATCCTGCATCCCTTTCAACTATTTTTATGAAAGGTACGATCACAGCAAATCCTACCGTACCTACCTTGATGAGTTTGCCATCACATCCTTGGGGCATATCCATCGAAGGGTCTTCGTATTCATGTTTTGTTTCCTAGGCTGATCGTGTTTCCAATGAAGAAAGCAAGGATCCACACTAGGGTGGCCATGGTAACCAAGACCCTAATGGAGGGGATTGGTGGGCAGCCATTCAACATCATGCCCGTGATTATGTTAGACATATACCGAGCCTTGGAGAAGTGTCAAAAAGGAGCGAAACACTTCAAAGGCTACAATTTGTTACTCCAACTCTGGCTCTTGGAGCATCTCCAGAGGGGTGAATATAGACAAGAGATTTAGCAAAGGGACTAGGATGATTACATTGCTTTTCATCATCCAAAGCGAATGTGTTAGATGCCCAATACGTTTGCTCAGTCGGAAGATGCTAAAGGATGGGTAGAACTATTTGATAACCTAACCGAAGAATAGGTTCAATGGATGTTCGAGTGGTTTTCGACCGAGGAATTCATCGCACGATCCATAGATGCACCTTTTATGATAATAATCGGTCTGAGGGGAACAGATCCTTACGTCCCTCTCAAAGTACTGAGACAAGCGGACATGAAGCAGGTTATACCTAGGGTCGACAAGATGAGTTATTTTCGGGCTTGCTTCCAAAATAATGATAGTCCTTACAAGGACCAGGCTCAACATATGTGGCACTGCAAGATCATAATGGGTAGAGATAGTATCGAGCCAGACAGGTATCATGCTGGTTGCGCTCCTTTCTACCCAGGTTGGTTGGAAGGAAATCATTTTGGTCTAGGCCAGCCAGGGTTTGCCCTAGGTCACATAATTATAGATGAAAGGTCCGAGGCATAAGTCAAATACAACCAACTGCGCAAAAGAATATGGGAGTGCAAAAGTGAAAATCGCTAAATAAAAGAGTCCAACCCGAAGCTAATTGAGGAATGGAAGGACATGGCTGTCAGTGTCAACAAACGACCGAGATACTTGGAGCGAGGTACAGTGGAGTTGGAGAGAAAGTTTCTCAAAAGGGTTGAAGACTGCCAAAATGCTGAAGGAACCAAAGGCGGACATCTTGCTAGGGCCTATCTATTGTTGGTACTTCACGAGTTGGGAAAGCTGTTCGACGGAGCCACCGATGCCGAATCTAGGGAAGGTCACTCTAGGGCCAAGTAGATAGGAGTTTTTCTTTTTGCTTTACAAAATGTAAAGGGCCAATCACCATTAGTGATTTGCATTTCCTGTTTATTTGGGATTCGTGTATTTTTATCAATAAAATGAGGCATTTATCATTCTACGTTCTCCAAATCAATTTGTCCCTAGGCCTACCTCGGGTACAACGAGGCTCCCAAATTAGTACACGCTTTATATTCTAGCACTATTTGTTTAAATATTGCAATACTTTTTTTTATGATCCTCACTAACTTGGTTACATTTTTGTTTTGTTATTCCCCTCCCCAAAGGTTAGTTTGAGCACTCTGGCAACATCATCTTATTCCACAAGATCCAAGGGCCCTCCACCCACTCCTCCTCTAAGTCCTGTTAACAATAAGAACAAAGGCAAAATGGAAGATTTGAACATCAGAAAGGAGAGCACAACAGAAAAGGCCATTGATGGCCACATTATTCGGGTTCCCAATAAAAATGAGTCACAACTCGAGCAGAAATTGTTGAAGTTTCAAAAAGAGCTTGATTAGGTTCGAAATCTGGCCAACCTATGCTTCTCCCTTAGCACCCCAGACACCATCTTCCCCAACGTTCAAAATCCCACACCTCTACAAAAGTAACCAAATCATCCCACTGTTCCAATGAAGAACTAATGAAACACTTTCCACACTCCAAACAACAATCCATTAATCATTCCCAAACCACAAAATTTCACAAATGACCATTTCCATGCCCACACACCAGGCCACCACAACATTCCCATCTATGTGGAGACCATGCTACTCTCCACCCAACCTATGTCTTGCATCCATGAGTCCGATAAAAAGGATCTGCTCATCAAAAATTTGGCTAAAGAGCTTAAGAATTAACCAGCCAAATCTAAGGCATGGAAGGAAGTAAAAGGATCGAAAGGTTGAACTATGAAGATCTCTGCATACAACCAGATGTCGAACTACCAGAAGGGTACAAATTCCCAAGTTTGAGATATTTAATGGTACAAGTGATCCAAGGGTCCATCTGAGAACATACTGCGACAAGATGGTCGGGGTAGGTAAGGATGAAAGGATCCGCATGATACTATTCATGAGAAGTTTGAAAGGAGATGCACTATCATGGTACATCAGCCAAGATCCTAAGAAATGGTCAAGCTGGGTAGGCATGGCCTTTGATTCCATGGACAAGTTCATGTTTAACTTAGAAAATGCACCAGATATATTCTATATTCAGAATCTAAAGAAGAGGCCTATAGAAATATTTCGCGAGTATGCTACTCACTAGAGGTCTGAAGTTGCTAAGCTTAGACCTGCCTTAGAGGAGGAACAAATGAACAAATTGTTTATCTAGGCTCAGGACTCGAAGTATTATGAATGACTAATGACGATTGAAACTCATAAGTTTTCTAACATTATCAAGCTAGGGGAACGAATTGAAGAAGGTATCAAATGCGATATGGTTACAAACTTCAAGGCCTTGAAGGCTACAAATAAAGCCTAGCACTCTGGTGGTGTGTCTAAAAAGAGGTACGTAGGGGCTGTGATGGTTTCACAAAGGACCAAGTCTCCTCTCAAATACCAAACCTATCCAACACCTCCACTCATATATTAGCCAGCCCCAAACTACTAAGCACCCTCCTACCAAGCTCCACCGCCAAATTATTAGTCACATCCACCTCCCACATATCATCCTACCTTGCTCAGATATTCCCAACCCGCACATATCTACCAAACATACAATGTCCAACCATCTCATTACCAATTACCCCCTCCCACCAAAATTTCCCTAGGCCGCGACCTAATTTTGATCGGAGGCCTCAAAAACAATACACAACCATCGCCGAACCCATTGATCAGCTATACGAGAGACTCAAAATCGTTGGTTATGTCATCCCCATCCCTGCTACAACCCATGAGAACCCTTTTCAGTGGGTTAACCCAAACAAATCTTGTGCATACCACTACATCATGAAGGGATACACCATCGACGAATACCGCTCTTTAAAAGACAAGATACAGTCCCTGATTGATAACAAAGTCATTTTAGCAAAGGAAGCCGCTCCAAATGTCCACAAAAACCCCTACCAGACTACAAAGGTGGGGGTATTTACATGATTGAAGTAGAGGATGATTGTGATTTATCGGGTTGATCGCGAAAGGCGATGATCCAAAGAAGCTAGCAGTTACTCTCAGCCCCATCATAGTCCAGATTCAACCATCCGAGGTCACTGAAATGGATGTGTCTATCCCTCTTGAGTTTGAAGCAGCACCATCAACAAAAGCATCAACATCATTTGAGGTTACAGTTTTACCACCCAAATAACATATCCCATTCGAAGTAAAGGTGGCCGCACCGATTCCAGTGGCGATGACCATCATGCCGTCATTCCATACAAAAGCTATACATTAGGATTATACAGCTGGGGCTAGCGGGAAAAGCAAAGTCAGGTTCGAAGAGACTATTGCAGCGCAGGGTATGGTAAGAACTAGAAGAGTCTACACCCCGGAACACTTAGCTGAGTCGAGCAAACATGCTTTCAACCGGCCACTCATCATTAAAACGGGTCTAGATGACCTTTGGAGGAAGATACATATCAAGGAGTATTTGGTCATCGACCAACTAAACAAAATACCCACACAGATATCCATCATCTAATTGCTGCAGAATTCCAAGGCACACAAAAACTCTTTATTGAAGGCGCTAAGTGAAGCGTACGTGCCAAATAATATCATCGGTGGGGAAATGGCTAATATGGTGCAACAAGTATTAGAAATTCATAAAATCACCTTCTATAAGAATGAGCTGCCACCTGAAGGATTGGGTCATAACAAAGCCTTGCATATTACCATGCAATGCGAAGACTACTTCATCACTAGTATGCTGATCAATGGGGTTCCAGCCTTAATATATGTCCGTTGATAACACTCAAGAAGCTGGGTAAAGGAGTGAATGAGATAAAAGAAGGAGCAATCAATGTGAAAGCTTTTGACGGATCTCAGAGGACCACCATCGGTGAGATTAGCCTTTGTGTACAGGTAGGACCAACTTAGTTTGAGGTCGACTTTCAAGTGATAGATGTGCCAGCATCCTACAACCTGCTTTTAGGTCAACCCTGGATTTATTCTGTGGGGGCTATAGCTTCAATGCTGTATTAGGTCATAAAGTTTGAATGGAATCATCAGGAAGTGATCATTCACGGTGATGGAAGCAATCCTATATATAGTTGCTAGATCATTACGGCGATAGGGGAAGAAGAAAGCTCGGTGGAGAGACTTACCACCACATCGAGCGGGTTAATGCTGACAACAAAGATAAATGGTGGGATAATAAGATCGAGAGTATATTGAATTAGAGTGGATACGAACCTGGCAAGGGACTCGGCAAAAACAACCAAAGAATTGCTAAACCAATAAAACTCAAGAAACACATCACTACTTTTGGTCTAGGATATGAGTACATCTGGGAAGAATTCAACAACTGGTCGCCACCATGTCGCGGTCCTTACTATACACTAGAACAACCAATACCGCATTTAGAGCAGACTTTCCAACAAGCTGACATTTTTTATGGGACATACGAAAAAGAAACACTTGCAGCGGTGAAGAACGTGTTCCTAGAAGACAATGACATGGATTGTTGTGTTGTCCTTGAAGAGGAGGGGGAGGAAGATCCTTCCATACAAGCTGTGAGTAGAGGAGCATACCTCAATAATTGGATCATCAGGACCAACAGAGCCTGACAAGCCTCGGGGTAGCAAGGCTAAAACAAGTATTATTCCTTGTTTTATTTAATAAATAAATTTCTTTTCACATTTTTAATTTTTGCAATAAGATCTTCAATATTCAAAACAATTATTCAATTTATCAAACCATGTTTGATTTTTTCCAATTAATTAATATTTATTTCTATCATTTTCCTCCTTACTTTACCTATACATCATTACTTGCTTATCTTAATGAACCAACGACTGTGATATCAATGAGACATCGCAATAAACGGACATTGATTTAGAGGAAGATGACATACCAGAGGAGATTGTCAAAGGAGTTATCATTTTATCTATTAAGGTATCGCACCACAGTCCGCACATCAACTAGGGCAGTTCCCCTATATGCTGGTTTATTGGTTTATGGTATAGAAGCCATTATTGCTGCAGAAGTAGAAATTTCTTCCTTGAGGATCATACAGGAAGTTGAGCTCAACAATGCAGAGTGGGTGAAGAGTTGTTATGATCAGCTAACTCTTATAGATGGAAAGAGAATGAACGTGGTTTGTCATGGTCTACTCTATCAGAAGAGAATGTCCAAAATGTTCAACAAGAGAGTCAAGCCGAGATAATTCACTCCGGGATAGCTGGTATTGAAGAAAATTTTTCCGCATCAGGATGAAGAAAAATGGAAGTTCTCTCCCAACTGGCAGGGTCCATACATGGTTCATCGGGTTTTGACAGAAGGAGCCCTCATACTTTCAGAAATGGACAGAGAAGTCTAGCCAAAGCCTATTAATTCAGATGCAGTCAAGCGTTACTATGCGTAATCTTTATGTTCTCCTTATATGATATAAATTGAACTATGGCTGACTTGATTCCCATTTAAGAGGGGATACGTAGGAAGCCTTATGTGTTCGGTCACAATTCAACAATTTTTTTTATTTCCCCCGAAATTGGAAACTGGGGTAGAATTTTTAGGAGGACCTTTAAAATTCCAAAGTAATTTCAGCAGATCACCGTATGAGCAGTAGTCAGAAACGTCAACCCATCAAACTGGGGCAGAATTTTGAAGAGGACCATAAAAATTTTGTAGCAAGAGAGGTTGCAATGTCTCGAACTACGTCACATTCATCGGTTCATCTAAAAGATATTTTTCTTTTAATTATATATTTTTTGTCATACTTTTACAAAATTATGCTTGTTTATTGAAACTACTTTGTCTAGCAATGCTACCCCAATGACATAGATGGTATCGCTAGATCAAAGCCGAGCGAGTCAAGCAAAGCAGCTAGGATACGAACTAACCTTCCCTTTTACAAAACTCATGATTTTTCTCTGGATGCAGGTGTGAGCACGTGATGTTTTCCCTATATGAGAATTACTCCCAAAAAATGCAAAATAAAATAGTTTTTATTTGTTTGCAATTGTCGTGAATTTTGTGTTATTTTTCTTGTATTGTTTACATTTGTCTGTTCTTGTTTATTTGTTTTAATTAATGAAAATACAAAAATATATCACATTTTAATTTAGAATTTATTAGGAGTAATTAATTTTGTTTTACAAAAATGAAAAAATTACAAAAAATAACATACTTTGCATTTTTAGCATTTAATGTCTAAATTGTGTGATTTTATTTTTAATTAGTGCTTAATTGTATGTGTTAATTGTTAGTAGAAGTTAGTTAGTATTTTATAAGTTAATTTGATTTTTGTAATGTAATTTAGAATTTTGGTTTTAATAATTAAGGAAGTAAAAAGAAAAAGAAGAAAAAGAGATAAATGGAAAAGAGGTCTCATTTGGGCTGTTCACTCAATACACATGCCCAAATCAATATTTACCCAGTCAAAACCCCCCTATACCCAAACGAAACCAGCCCAAAACACCCCTCTACCCGATCCAATTTGATATGTCTCAGAGACCAGCCAAACGATGCTGTTTCAAGCCGATAGATCTTGGACGTTCATCCAAAATCATCCAACGGCTCACATCCCATCTCCCTTACACGTCTAAAACACTCGACCCATTCCTCATCCCGGTCCGCCCCATCACCATACCAAATGACACCGTCCCATATAAGTAAATGATCCAGGCCGTTGATGTCATCAGATCAAACGGCCAGGATTTGTTTCCCCCTCAGGTATACAAACCTAATCTCTTACCCTGCCCCCCAATCCATTACCCCCATCCCTTCGTCTCATTCACAGAGACCAAACAACCCCTGAAGAATCCTAGCCGCCCCCCTTTACTTTCGCCCGAAACCCGGGCGCAACAATGCAGTCGGCCACCCAATTCACACACCTGAACCTTCTAACCACCCTCAAGAAAAATCTATACTCCATTAATCTCAAATCATCCCAGTTCGTCTCGAATCTTCAATCGAAGAATCAAGCAAAACCCTAGTCACCTCCGTTTGACACCAAACTCATACCAGTTGACCACCAGACCACCCTCGTCCTTAATCCCATACCAGCTTTGTTCGAATCTTGTCAAAGCCTGTTGAATCTTGAATCGAACAAACAAACCCAAGAACAATCAAAAACTGGAATCGGGCCGAAGTGGTGAAATTTGACGTTTTAATCGACCTTAATCGAATGTTCTCGGTGGTGAAATTTGACGTTTTAATCGACCTTAATCGAATGTTCTCGGTCGAGAACACTTGATTAAGGTCCGTTTGGACCTCAAAAGTTCAAGTCAAAGTTTCAAACCGGAATTGTGCAGAGTTTAGTCTGTAATTTTGAGGTATTTTCCTTCTTTTTCTTTTTATTGTTTTATTTTTTTATTTTTGTTGCGGTT
Source organism: Nicotiana glauca (assembly GCA_026770625.1). Taxonomy (NCBI): domain Eukaryota; kingdom Viridiplantae; phylum Streptophyta; class Magnoliopsida; order Solanales; family Solanaceae; genus Nicotiana; species Nicotiana glauca. Next base: position 105,093 of record MU728221.1, on the reverse strand, counting down.
TATCTGTTTAAGCTTCATTGTATTTCATCATCTTTTCAATTTATTTCTCTCTTCTCCTTCAAACCTTTTTCTGGTCCAGTTTTTCTCATGTGGTTGTTATAAGCTGTTCGAACTAATTGAATATGTGTGGCCGTTAGTTTGATTTTAAAGACAGTAAATTCTTGTGCAAAACTGTGACTATTCCAATTAGTGTTGCTGGTACTATTGTTTCTAATTGTTTCAGTTTCCCTTCTCTTTGTTATTCGCCATTTTGCATATGAATGCAGTTTGTTCTCGCTCAGTGTATTTACAACGTTTAGGTGTTCTTGTTTAGGTTTTGTGTTAATTCATTCCCTGTATCTATACCAATTCAATATGGTTATGTCCTAATTCACTGTGATGCTATTTGACCTGATTAGGGGTTCTAGTTTGAACTGTTGATTGAACTTGATAGGCTGAATTGGTTATAGCTGTGGGTCTGGGGCACTTCGAAAGGGTTAGGGGTAGGATAGTAATTTCAAGGCATCAGGGGGGTTAATTTGGAAATTGAAAACTTGGAAGAATTATTTAAGTTGAGTGCTCTATTAGTAAAGTAATTAAATAACCCTTAAAATAATGCTTTAGTTTAATAATAGTGGGATGGGAAACATAAATAGTATGGGGAGCTCTATTGGGAAGTAATTAAAGTACATGTACCGATAACCTTTGAATAGAAAATAGAAGGGGGCATATAGTAGTGGGGGACAAGTGAATGAAAAGAAAACAAAACATGTAGTAATGGGGTTCTAAAGGGGATGGGCAGAATGCAGGCCTGATAATTTTTGATGTTTTCGAGGGTAGGGAGGCAGGTCTGATTGAGGTATAAGTATAGGGAGTTTGGACAGAGTTAAGGGGTCTTCTTCTTCTGGGTCAGTTAAGTTGAGAAAGAAAAATAGAGAAAATCAGTCTTTGAAGAGCATTTTTAAGAACTCAAAATCAGTTTCCTTGTGAGAGGGTTTAAGCAGTCAGTTAGTTCAACTAATACTATTTCATTGAAAAC
>MU728221.1:89735-104052 GCA_026770625.1 Nicotiana glauca | reverse complement strand
GGGGGGGGGGGGGTCTTTTGGTTTATTTCAAGTTCAGTAGGGCCTATCTGTATGTTGATTGTTGTTGTTGGTTTTACAACAAGTTATGGGCTGTAGTCAAGTGATTTTGTAGTTGAGTTGTTGGTTTTCTACTAGTTTCATATTATTCCCGGGTCTGGTTTGTTGCTAGTGTTGCTGTTATACTTGCTGTGTTGGTCTTTTAAAGCCATCTCACACCTGCTGGTGTTACTGCTGTTTGTTACTGCTGCTGCTGATCTTACTCCTTCTTCCTGTTGTGTTTCTAATCTTCAGGTACACACATTTGACCTCATGACTGATGTAATCTTCAATTGAAAAGGAAATGAAGGGATGTTCCAAGTCTATGCTCAATATGAATGCTCATGGATGAAATTAGTTTAGAACTGAATAGTTATTTAATTTCAATGCATAAGAACTGTTTAAACTTAGACTGTTTCTATTGTTTAAACTTGTAATGGACTTTTATAGACTGTTCAGTTAGCTCAGTTTGCTCCTATGAGTATGTGAATTCTCCAGTTAGTGATTTTAATTTGGTTTAATGCGTTACTAGTACTGTATAGTATAATGTGATGTAGGTCCAAATTTCAGCAATGGTAAAAACAAGTTCGGGTTTCAGTGCTAATTTGAGCAGTCCAGTTTTCTATTTTAAATCAAAAATTACGTATCAGCAGAAGTAACTCCGCCCGTAATTAGTAACTAAGGTGGTGTTAGGATTTGAGTTGATTAGTCACCAGTTTATTAGTTCGTTCTTACATTTTACCAGTAGGCATGAGTTGGGTTTGAACAAGACGTTTTAACATTCCTTTGAATATTAATGATAATAGACTTTCCAAGTGTCTATTAAGTTTAGCAAACTTTCGAGTGAGCATTAGAAATTAAGGTTAGTTTTAGTTTCAAATAATTGTGAAAAAATGAATTCCAAATGGTTCTGAATTTCATGCAATAATTTCCAATAGTTCAATGCATCTAATAATGTTAGTTAAATTAGCTGGAGAATAGTTAGTTTGTTTTGATAATACTGTTGTCAATCTCATGTTCTATTTGTAATCTCAACTTTAGTAATATTCACTAATAGAATAAGGAACGAAACAATCTCCCTTTGTACAAGCTCGAGTGTAATTTTCTTTTTGCATTTGTTTTGATATAATAACTAATAAGTTAGGGCCTTTTTAAGCATGTTAATTAATTAGGTTTTCTTTTAGTGACCAATAAAATAGAAAAATCATAGTCACTTTAGAATTGCCCTTTTAATATAAATGAGACGAGCCTCGCCGAATAAAACGCACAAACTGCGGGGCCCTCAAGAAATGGTCATAATAAATACTTAGATTTCGGGACTGGCCGCTTAGAGAATTTCACGCCCTTCCCCAAATAACAACGCGTTAGTCTCTTTAGGCTCGTATTTAATAACATTACCTCCCTAAACACGGGTGCACATTTATGTGACCCAACTCCAAATCTTAACGGAGTCGAAATGTGTCAATAACCACGAGTACATTGATGTGACGTGGTTCGAGATGCGTTTTCACGACGTTGCAATTCTCATTAAAAAATAATAATAAAAGCGGTTCAAAGTTAAAAGCACATAGGTAAAAACATGTATTAAAAGTCAGATAATTTAGCCAAATATAGCAGTAAAGCGACCGTGCTAGAACCATGGAACTCAGGAATGCCTAACACCTTCTCCCGAGTTAACAGAATTCCTTATCCGGATTTCTGGTTCGTAGACTGTAATACAGAGTCAAAATTTTCCTTGATTCGGGATTCAAACCGGTGACTTGGGACACCATAAATATCTCAAGTGGCGACTCCAACTCTTAATAATAAATCTCATTTCGATTGTCCTTTAATTGGAAAAATTCCCTTTATTACACCCTTCTGGGGGTGTAGTAGCGGAAAAAGGAGGTGCGACAGCAGGCACTAGAATTACGAAATCATTGAACGTACTGTATGTATGTAGAACAAATGTTTTTCAAGAATACGATTCTCTGAACCATTAAACATACCAACGTCTGCTATCAACACGTGCCCGTAAGGTGCTGTATGTCTTAATACTCCCAGTAATCGCCACACCACATTCTGATATCAGCTAAGAAACTCCACTATTATTTGCTATTTTACTTTTTCTCTTGCATAAGGCTACCATTCTTCCGTCCAACTTGCATAAGACTACCATTCTTCCCTCCAAGGTTAAGCTCTATCTCTATTTACATTTGCTTTGCATAAGGCTACTATTCTGCCTTCCAACTTGCATAAGGTTACAATTCTGCCTTTCGCGGTTACGCTCTACCTCTATCTACATTTGCTTTGCATAAGGCTACTATTCTGCCTTCCAACTTACATAAGCCTACTATTCAGCCTTCCGAGGTTAAACTCTACCTCTATCTGCATCTGCAATGCATAAGGCTACCATTCTACCTTCCGAGACTAAATGCTGTCTCCATCCATATTTGCACGGCTGAAAGATCGCCACATTTGCATGGCTGAAAGATAGCTACATTGCACGGCTGAAAGATTACCACATTGCACAGCTGAAAGATCGCCACATTGCACGGCTGAAAGGTCACCACATGCTACTGCATCCTTCATGGGCTGAAATATTACCAATTTATCCTAAGGCATCATCATTCGGAGGCACCATCCTCGTAGCCCGAGAACACCATGTCATGGCCTGAGAATCTCTTTCAATCTCTAATATATCATTATTCAAAGGCATCATGGTTCGGAGGCAGCATTTTCATAGCCCGAGAGAATCATTTCATAGTCTGTGAATCCTTTATTATACGCTTCATGGCCTAGGACACCATGGTCTAAAGACGCCATCCTAACCGTCCAAAGACAACCGTCATGGTCTGACGGGAATTTGCATCATGTCTAAATTTACACACAATATATGTTTGTATTATTTATTTGCAGGTAAATCGGGAAGCAACAGCCATCCTGGTAAGAGAATCTCCGCTCCAGTGCCCGCAGCCACATCACACCTAACCATTCCTGTAGGCCTTTCACTCACCCTGACCGAAACATTGCGTCCGTTCTTGGAAAATACATGTCATCATACTCCGCTAACGGATCCTGAACTACATATGGCCTGATTCCTGTAAAATCAGGGATATTTAGGCAACTCAAAAGCCAGGGTGAAACCTATTTTATTCAAACTGTTTCGTTCAGTGAAATTGGCCATCGTATCTTTACCCGACAACTCTTTCATCCTTCCCGGATAAAGAGGGGCAACTGTTGATACCCATTTTTTCCCTATGTATTTTTTGAGTAGGCAAAATAACTTTAAAATGGCATATACATGCATATATGAGTATATCCAATTGTTTCATTATTTCTTCTTAATTTTAAATATTTTTAAATCAATTTATTCCCCTGTTTTATCCATAAAATTTCAATAATTATTTCCAAAAATTATCATTTTGGGGATTCACTTATTGAACATTTATATCTATGCTACAATATATCCAAGAGGATTTTTTTGCATATTTTTACAAATTTTACTTAGCATTATTAAAGCTAAATTGCATAATTACAATATTAGCCTCTTTTAGGATTTAATTACGTTTACATTTACAAAGTTAACTCTAGTATTTTTAAATAGTTAATTACATGTTATAAATCATTTTAGTATTTTAAATTTTTTTCTAGAAATTAATTTATTACTTTTTAAAAATTAAATAGGAAATATTGGCGATTTAAATAATGGCCCAATTTCATTTCAATTATAACCTAAAATCTGACCCCAATTGGACCCAATTAAACCCTGACCCAATCCCAATTAAATCGAACCAGACCTGGATCCCCACCTAACCTTTCTAATCCCGACCATTAATCTACTAGATCAACGGTCCATCTTATTTCTTGCCTTTTTAACCCAACGACCCCTCTAAAACCCTACCCCATTCATTCATTTGCACCGCCTCTGAATCCATCCTCTCCCAAATTCTACAACACTACACAAACCCTAGCCGCCGCCACCCTAATCCACCCTAATCCATGGCTTTCACAGGTCATCTAAGACCTGTACCAGCCTTCCATGGCTTCTATGTGTTTGGTTCTGTGGTCTCATGACTAGATTTTAAAGGAATTTGGTCGAGTCCTTGCTCAATGACCTTTCTCCGGTCATCCCTGACCAGGCTTTGAAATATGTGGAATTTGAAGTGTTTTGTTCCATAACTAAGAGAGGAAGTTAGAATCAGGCTTTCTATGGTTGTAATTTCTTATTTTACATATTTTTGATGTAATTTAGCAATTGGTCTGTAATAATTTGTAAATATATATTGGGGTTGGCTAGTGAAAAAGGTCTGGGTAATAATGTATGCTTAACTATTAGAAGGGTAGAAAACATGCCTGTAGGATGTGTTATCTGATTGATTAACTCATCATTTAGATAACATGCCTATAGGACTTGCCTTCAGTATGTTTTAAATTCTATATTTAGATAATATGCCTATAGGACTTTTATTCTTCCTGTTTAACTCCACATTCAGAGAACTTGTCTGTAGGATTCATCTTAAATTCTGCATGTTTATTATCACACTTAGACACCATGCTCTTAGGATCTAATTACAATCCGGCATCATGTCCAATAGATTAAGATCAATACCTTTTCATAGAATTCATGCCTATTGGAATTTCAACTAAATCTTGCCTGCTTTATCTCACGTTCAACTAGATATCATATCTATAGGAATTAAAATCAAGAATAATAGATACCAGTGTCTATAGAATCTGAAACAAGTCTAGTCTAAAATCAGTTCAATTCATACTATTCTGAACTGTGCCATTTAAAACAACTCTCTCTCCTCTTATTAACACGATTTAATAAGCATTCCTATAGGATCTCAAATCACTCATTTTAAATTGTTACTTCTTTGCCACATTCTGAAGCAGTAATAACTATCATGTTTATATGATCTCACCCAAACACCTAGGCAAGCATTAGGTGATAATGATAATAAAACTAAACTCGCCTATGTTAATTAGTAATTACTACAACCATCAGGCAAGCCTGATTCAGACTTCTTATCTGAGTTAGGTAATAAATTGGTCTGCTTCAACAATTAAAACTCCCCCTGCCTTAGTACTTTAGATTCAGACCTTGATTGTGATTAAATCATGCTATTTCTGTGCTTTTCTTGAGGAGGTATACATGAGCCTTTAGTTGTTTACATGTTTCCCCTTAATGTGAAGTCCTATATGTTTTGTATGTTGACTTAGCCTTTTCACCTTTTGAAACCTAAAAGATAGCCTAATATCCTCCCCATTTAGGAATAGTAGTCCTAAGTTCCTTCGGGACTAAAAGGAATGGGACGGGTAATAGCATCCAATAGTGATTGAGACCAACCCGTGCTTTAATACCTTGACGAAGTGGGAAGGGTAGATATGGATATGATGACCGGTGTTCTAATGCCACGTGTAGCCCCTCTTTAGAGGAGTGATTACCGGGCATTGCATTGATGTGATCCATATTATAAATAAACTTAGGACCCCCTTTATATTCATTCACATGCTTAGTTATAACTCTTTCAAACTTTGTTTAGCTTTTATCGACATTAAACAGTTGTGTATTAAAATCCCCTATTATTTAAGCCTTATTTGTTTACTTGTTAATTGTACATATTCACAAAGAACTATCTGGTCGGGAACCACGCTAGGGATCCTGAGGGGTGCCTAATATCTTCCCCTTGGAATAATTTCAAGCCCTTACTCTATCTCTGGTTATCAAACAAATTTAGAAGTGAACCTGATAGGTGTCCTAATGCACCTTAAATCATTAGGTGGCGACTCTTCAAATGCAAAAATCTAGTTCCCAAAAGGAATGAGTTGTCCTACACCTAAAAATGTCATAAACCTGATTTTCCAATGCAAAGTGAGGGGAAAGGGGGTGCGACAACCTGCTTTTTTGTTTATTTCATTTTCAAAAGAACTCTGATTTTTGGCAACTCCATTTAGCCCATTAACTTTTTGAGTTTTGATTTTGAATGGGATTTGGGCTCTGCCAACAGAGGTCTGAGGAAGGGAATCAGGCTGGGTTTGCAAACCTGAGTTGGGAATGATATTTGGGTCAACTTGACCCGTATCCAGTTCTAAGGGTAAATAACATGGTATTTAAGGGTAGTTTGGGAAATCTGAACAAAAGAATCTTGTGTAACTGATTTAGGAAGGTACCTGGAAGGTGGGGTTGGGGCTGGGGCTAATTTTAACAAACAAAGCTGAAAACTAAGGGCTAACTAGCAAAAATGAAAATTCAAAAAGGAGCAATGGGCAAAATTTGAACCATTTTTGTTGCCCTAAGAAGTGTCTATAAAAGGCCTATTACTTCATAATCAAGTTAGAATTTAGAGAATACAACACTAAAAATTTAGCAAAACCGACTGAGCTGCTTTATACTCCAAAAGTACTGAAAATTGCTTTGGAAATTGATTTAGTTTTATTCTTTAAAGTTCCCTGATAGTCAGGCTTTCTAAAAGCTCTAAAAACTAGTTCTCATCTAGATTTTGGACTGTTGAAAGAAGTTGTTCTTTGCTGAATTATTGAGCTAACTCTGCTGCTGCTGCTAATTTCTCATTCTCTCTAATTTAATCTTTAATTTCCAGGTAATTCTTCAAACTATGGACAACATGTAAAGTGTAAATCTGCAATTGGAATGTGAAACAAGATTGAATACAAGCTGTTATTGAGTTTTATTTTCCTTGTTTCCTCCATTTCTTTAGTATTTTTTTAATAGTTTAATCTTAAGCATGTTATATTAGCCTTCTCATGTTGTGGATATTGTGAAAGATGAATTACTGCTATTTTTTTTTATTTGATTCTGTTGAGAGTCTGATGCAGTTTTTAGATTCAAAGTAATGGCACGTTAATCTCTTGGGTTTTTCACTACTGTTTGTATTAGTAGAAGGGTTTAATTGAGGTTTTAAATTTGCTACAATCAGTTAGAAGCTAGCTTAGGACAGATGTACATAGGAATGCTGTACAGTTTTGCCTTCATGTCACTAGCCCAATTGAATTCAAGAATAGAATTTATCTTACACATGTGATGTGGTTTTGTAGCCTTTCAAGCCTATTGTTCACATTATAATTACTGTGCATCGTTGATGATCAATTGAGCCAAAATGGTCTCTTTAAAGTTCTAAATGTTGCCATATTATTTAGTTTTCGTTTCTTTGTCATTAGAATGGTGATTCACTTTGGTCTGGACTTGAGGTCGTTTGCAAATGGGAATTGTATTGCCATATGCTACTTGGCCCTGCTTCTCGAGCCTAGTAGCTCATTTAATTGTTACAGGTGGGTTTTTCCCACAACATTCTTGGCCCAAACGCATGAAGTCCTATGCATACTTTTAGTAGTCGCGTAAATATGTTTTAAAATCTTAGGTGAAATTATTTATTTTGGTAAAATCGAGGTGTGCCATCAATTGAATTTTCCATGACCCTCGCAAATCTTGTTATTAATTTGAAATTTCGTTGTTGCTTTAGGCGTGATATTTAAGTCTATTTCCTTTATTTATTATACTCGGACGTGCATTTCATGTGACCCAATTTCAATTCTCAACAACGTTATATAAAATGTGTCGTGGACCGCGAGTGTATTTCAGGTGGCATAGTTCAAGGCGTGTTTTAAATAACGTTGAATCTTCCTAAACACAAGTAAAAGCAGTTAATAAGTTAAAATATTATACCATAGGTTAAAAAATATATTAAAATCCGATAACAGACCGATTATAATAGTTTAAGTGACCATGCTAGAACCACAGAACATGGGAATGCCTAACACCTTCTCTCTGGTTAACAGAATTCCTTACTTATAATTTCTGGTTCGCAGACTTCAGAAGGAAAGTCGATTTTCCTCGATTTGGGATTTAAAAAAAAAGATAAACTGGTTACTTGGGGCACCAACTAAATTATTCCAAGTGACGACTCTTAAAAATTAAATAAATAATTCCATTTCGAATAATGTCACTTTAACTGGAAAAACTCCCTGTCTATACCTTCTGATGAATAAAAAGCGGGTGTGACATGTTACTACACTCAATGTACTACCTTACCAATATTCACTTTAACACCATATCCCAACTTAGGCTTTTTGACTCATTCTCAATGTTCAAGGAGGGACGAGTTCAAAAGAGGGAATTATTTTACAAAAGGGGAAATGTTTGTAATGAGGTGGCCAAAGAAAAGGTTGAAGAGTCAAATAGGTTACTAATAATAGTATTTATGCAATGGTAAGCTTGAAAGTCTAAAGAGATTTTACAAATATGATAAAGAATGCCTAAGGACATCCCTCCAACCAAACATAACTAACATTAGCATTGGAAGATCAATCGGGCAAGTTCTAGATGATAAAAGTAAACACAAGATTTATTTATACAAATACTAACACACATGGCACATGAATTAATCAGGACAGATTAATTTTATTTTCTACTAAGAGTATCTAGAGAAATATTATTCAAACTAGTGGGCAAAGAGCCACCAAAAGAGCCAAAATTTATCACAAAAATTATTCTTCACCATGCAGCTTACTTGTTTTAATTCAAAACCAAAATTCAGAGGGGTATTCTTAATTCATATTTCACATACAAGAGACTAATTTTGTTAGCACCAACTAATCAAAAAGTCTCCTCCTAGCAAAACAAGACTAATTCCCGTAAGAAAGTTGTCACGCCATCTATCATAGGCAAAAGTCACCCGGTTCACTTCAAAAATATTCCTTGGGAAAGAAGCCTAGCATGAATAAAACCCAAGGAAGTACTACTAAGGAAATAAAAGTAAAAGAACAAAACTACTAAATAGGATACTAAAATAAAAGTGACTAATACTAATAACACCAAGCCACTAAACAAAATAAATAACGAAACAAAGATAAATATTGACTAATAACACCAAGCTCAGCAAGAGCACATGATATAATAAAATAAGTCCGGCAAGGCACACAATATCCATAACAACAAAATAAGCCCGACAAGGGCACACAATATCATAGCATGAATATAGTATACTCCTAAAGCCACCCCTAACTAAAAATATTGCAGTCTCCTCACTGAATAATATAAAAAATAAAGCACAAATAGTTTGAGGGTCTCCCAGAGGTCTGCATCAGACTAGCAGACTGTAGGAGGAAGGCTGATCATAGCTTGTGCTGAACTCGTAGCCTCATCATAATCAGTCTGACCATCATCATCACCATCACCATCACCAGGAACGACTGACATGAAGAAGTACTCATCCCTATCATCTTTCACCCTACTGGTATCTTCTTGCCTGGATGCCCCCATTTGAAGATGGCCTTTATGCCTCTCCACATCTTGATTATGAATTTGCTCTTCTTCTTGTTATTCTCCTTCTCCTTCTTAAAGTCTAACTGTAGATCCGCTTGCGCCTTGGCCAAGTTCTGTAGGCTGTCTTGAGTCTCCTAACTGATGCTGCCATCTTCTCCCAACACTCATATCTAAGTAACTCCTCATATCTTCCCTGGAGAAGTACGCGGGACCAAGCTGGGAGGATGAGGGCCCACTCGGAAGCTGTGAAACTAACTCCTAGATGGATGCAAGCTAGGAGTTTTGCACCCCAAATGGTCCCTCAGGTGTAACTGCCTATGATGAAGACTCTGGACCGGTAACAAAAGTGGTGACTTTCATTTTCTTGCTTTTTACTGTACTCCCCTCACCTGTTACTCTTAGTGGATGAAAGCGCTTTTCGGTTGGCAACCAATGATCGATGCTACGCACCTCAACCTCTGCCCTCATGCATAACTATGTGATCAACAAAGGGAACATCAACCCTACATCATTGTCCAATAAATACTCCCTCAGATCCTGTAGGATATAGTAGCCGACATTCACAGGAATACTGTCTATGATGTATGCAATGATTAATGCGATGGTGTAGGAGACATTTGAGACGTTTCTACAAGGTGACACCCTATTGCAGAGGATGTACAACCACATTTTTGCTTCAATTGTTAAGTCAATTGACTTCAAACCCTTTCTCATGTTTCCCCATTTGGCTCTCATGCTTGGAGGGTAGAGTTTTTAGACAAGCCATTCCCCGCTGTCGCACTGTTCTTTCTCGCGCACTGACTTAAGTGGATAGTTAGGAATCGCAAGTGTGTTATTAATATGCTCCATCCCAAACCTCACTAATTTTCCTCTAGTGAAGAGTTATGGGTCGGCGAAGTTTGTTTGCTTTAGATCCGCGTAGATCTCGCGAACCCACTCCTCATTGGCCCGCATGGAGTGGGAATGAAGCATGGCCATCCGGAGGCATAGAGACGGGCATTGAAATCTAGGAGCCGCTCGACCAATTTCTCCTCGGCGATCCCTTTTTCAAGTATTATCTTTTTGGTGGCGAGTTTGTCATAATATCTGATCTGATAGTCAGCTGACATGAAGTGTGATTTATCAAATGGTTCCTCAACCTCCTCCCCAATTTCATGATGTTGTGGAGCATTTTTGTTCATGTTTGGATCCATTTTAGATCAAATTACCTTCACAAAATCAACACAATGTTAATCGAGAAATAGAACCATGTTAAGCAATTTAAAACACAACAATTAGGCCTAAGAACCAAGTTGAACGACTCGGGAAGGGCCAGTTGGAAAGCTATTGGAAATTGGCAATCTACTTAGTTTCTGCCCCTACGAAAGATTAACTGCAGGAGGGGTCCTGCTTCTACGATATTTTAACCGCATCTACGGTTTTGTTCAGGCTATCCAAAGTCACACCTGCGAAAAAATCATCGCATATGTGGTAGAGTTTCTGCATCTGTAGTATTCGAACAAGTGTTCAAATGCCCAGAATTTTTCAGTTGTGGCATGGTTTTTTAGCAAATTATTTGTACTCAAGACTTCAAAATTAGTGTACCGAAGGGACCTCTGACTTTATTAATTTTGAATTTCAGGTACCTACCACACAATTTTATTTTGGACGATTTATCGAGCACTTTGCAAGCAGTTTAAAATCACTTCTTCTTCACATAAGTACTCAGATTTCCCACAAATTTGTTTCATAGTAAGCAACACACATTAACCTAATCTCAACAAAATTCCTCACCATAATACTAGTCTAAACTATAGGGGGTCTTGGGACTAGAAGGAGACAACCGTGACAGGCCTAAGAAAATAAGAAGGAAAGTAGAGAAGACAAGAGAGAGGGAAGTAGATGAGAACTAAGAGAAAATACTTGTGTCTTGTGTGAGTGCACTAGAATTGACGAGAAATGAAGGGTTTGAAGTATTTTAGAGATGGGGGAGTTCAGGGTTGGGAGAACAAAAGCAGAAGATACCTCAGGGAAATGAGGAGATTAGATTATTAAGGTTCCTCGCTTACCGCACCTACAGATATTTAAGCGCTTCTGTGCTTTTGTTTCTACGCTAAAAGAATCGCACCTGCGGTTTTTACCACATCTGTGCTTTGTTTTCCGCTTCTATGGAATCACACATGCGCTTTTTAGAGCACAGGTACGAGAACACCTGAGTTCAGCAGTTTGTTTTTGGGCAGCCAATCCCATGATTCATTCTCAATTTTCAACCTCTTCCATGTAGCTCTAAAAAATCTGAAACTTGGTAGATTAGATCAAACTAATATACTAAACTATTCTAAAAAGGAAAATTTCACAAATGACCACAAAGATGGGTTGCCTCCCACCAAGCACCGCATTTAACGTCGTGGCACGACGAAAAACAACTTTACTACTTTTCTTGCCACTTGGATGATATGAATTCGGCACCTAACTTTGAATCAAGCTTGTAACCATGAGCGGTGAAGGGTGGTATGTTGATGATCAAGCCAAACCTTAATTTCTTCATTTTGCATTTTTTGGCTTTCATATGAGGAATGTCATTTTGCCTTCTTGTTTTCTCAAATTGTAAAATGTATGGCCTTTGTCTTTCCTCCTCACAATCCTTCATTGGCTTGTGTAGTTCAATTACCATTTCATCACATAATTTCAATGTTGAAAAATTCTTGAAATGTGACATCAACCCTCCAAATTGCGATTCTTCCCGAATTTTGACATCCTCTTTTCCCCCCGAACTAGAGTCAATCTCAACCAAATTTTCATTTACACCGGTTGACTTTAATTCCATATTTTCCTTGGCCTCACTAACACTCATGGAGTTGGTTGGCGGATGTTCAATTCATGATTCCTCAAAGTAGAGCTCACTTTCTTCCTTGAAATCGGACTCTTCTCGACTTCCAAGGAACTTTGTTCTTTGTTTCCTACTTCAATTAGGAACTCTAACATGATCTTGAACTCTCTATTTTGGCCATGCTTAATTTTTTCTACTTTCATAGCCCTATCATTTTCATCACAAAAAGTAGAATCATCATAGTAGGGGCTTGGGAAAGGGAAGGACAAATAATCACAAGACTAACAATGACCATTTTGACGACCACACTTATCACAAATACTCCATTTATGTGTTTACGATTGTACGTACAATCAATATCCGGTAGAATTTAAATAATTTTACCATAAGTGTGGTCCTCCACAATAAGGACAAGGGTCATCAAAGTATGAACAACTACCATCCTACCAATTTTCATTATATGATGCCATTTTTCAAAACTAAGAAAATAAACAAGAAACAAAAAAGAAAAATAGACCAAGGTAAGAAAAATAATTACACAAATATTCAACCAAAGCACTTACCCTTATTTCTTAAACAACCTAAATTAAGCCAAATTGTTCCCCAACAAATGAGTCAATTTTGATGATGTCCAAATCTACTACTAAAAAGTAAATGGGCATGGCTGCATGCAATATAATATACCCAATTATGCGTCGGGGTCGAATCCCCCAGAGAATAATACGTAGGTAATTAGGAATGTAAGAGAATTATCACTTGTTATGCAATGCCAAACCCTAAGAATTGGTTTGAGAAAAGATTTATACCTAAATGCAGAAATGTAAACTAACCTAGAAAGCATGTAAAATGATCAATGGTTGCAAGGATGAATGCATCGGGAATTACACTCAAGTAACGATCCAATATGTTTCCCGATTTTGCAAATATGAGCGAGTTTATGTTAATTAGCCACGTGTAATAATTCTATGTTAGCTTCTTCCAAAGAATAACAAGACTTCCTAATTGAATTATCCCTAAAATAATTAAGAGACTTATCACACACGGATATGGCTACAAGTAGCTCAATCCTATCCCTAGGTAGAATATATACAAATGGGTTAAAGCCTTAAGTTCTTGTTAATTAAACTTTTCCAACCCCAAATAATCTTTTTCAAAATTAATTTGGAGTTAATGGGCGAGTCCTAGGATTAGATAATACTTTTGTAAACATTAAAGAACAAGAATAATTAAAATAACAACAACTCACTTAAAAAAAAAATCATTCAATACATAAGCACAACAAGGTATTTAATCCATACTTTAAATATGAATATTTCCATAAACAAGATTCAAGTGTTGAATAAAATACTACACACTTAGATATACAATGCAAAACAAGGAAATGAACATAAATGGGTATGAAATTCTCAACCAAAAGTTTCAAATCTTCAAGACCAAAGTGTGTGCAAAGCCCTAGCTTCCAAACCTGTTCTCTCTAATCCTTGGAACTGAAAATATGCCAAAAGATGATCTAAAAATAAGCTGGTTTGTGTATTAAATGGTTTAGGATTGAGAAAATGTGAAATTCCTAAAATTCCTAGGTTTGATGCCCGTTGACCGCACCTACAGAAGAATACTCGCAGGTGCGGCTCCGCAGTTGCAAATAGCCCATCGCAGAAGCTAACTATCAAATAAACTGTCACCGTAGATATAGTTTGCCAAGCGTAGTTGCGCAACCGTAGAAGCGGTCATCTAACCACAGATGTAGTTTCTTGCAAAGTCACTCATCTTCGCAGATGCTCGCCTGGTCACATAGAAGCGGAGTCGCTCATGCGATCAATCCTCTGCAGATGCGGAATCACAGGGGGATTTTACATGGTTTCACCCTTTTTTGCTCAATTCCGCTCCAATTGAATTCAAATCACTTTACGATATCATTTACCTAAAAATCTAACAATACACACCATAAACGACATCATATTATAGTTAAAGGACATAAAAACTAAAGAAAAGGGACTAGAATGAGTGGTAAAATCAGCATTCATTAGGCCCCTATTGGTCAACCTCTGATCAGATTGTAAGTTATATACCGAGCCTGCTATGGTCGAGCGCCTATGAGCGAGCCCAGTTGGTTGAGATACACAGCCTAGTATAGCCAAATGCCTATGAGAGAGTCTAATACGGTAGAGCATACATACATATATATATATATATATATACATATATAT